>CANTUR010001466.1:0-27643 GCA_947683625.1 Mallotus nudiflorus | reverse complement strand
GTCAGGGATATTTGGCATTGGTCAGGGATACGTCAGTGGAGAAGTTGTTACTCACAGATGTTCATGTTGCCTTGTGAGTTTCCTGATGTTTTTCCCGAGGAGTTGCCAAGTTTACCACCTCATAGAGAGATTGAGTTCTGTATAGATGTGGTACCAGGTACTACTCCTATATCTATGCCACCCTATCATATGGCTCCTGCAGGGTTGAAAGAGTTGAAGGAACAATTGCAAGAGTTATTGGATAAAGGTTTCATTAGACCTAGTGTTTCTCCTTGGGGTGCACCAGTCTTGTTTGTGAAGAAGAAGGATGGTATCCTGAGATTGTGCATTGACTACAGAGAGCTGAATAAGGTGACAGTGAAGAACAAGTATCCTCTCCCGAGGATAGATGATTTGTTTGACCAGCTACAGGGTGCACAATTCTTTTCTAAGGTTGACTTGAGGTCGGGTTATCATCAGTTGCGGATCAGTGAATCTGATATTCCTAAGACAGCATTTCACACTTGATATGGTCATTATGAGTTTCTGGTGATGTCTTTTGGTTTGACTAATGCACCAGTAGCTTTTATGGATCTGATGAACAGAGTATTCAGACCTTATGTGGATCAGTTTGTAGTAGTCTTCATTGATGATAATACTGGTATATTCTAGGATTATGGAAGAGCACGTATATCACTTGAGGATTGTACTACAGACATTGAGAGATCATCAGCTTTATGCTAAATTCTCGAAGTGTGATTTCTGGATGGAGAGTGTTTCTTTTCTTGGACATGTAGTGTCTAAAGAAGGTATTCAGGTTGATCCATAGAAGGTTGAGGCAGTATCTGAATGGCCTAGACCTACTTCTGTTACAGAGATTCGGAGTTTTCTGGGTTTAGCCGGGTATTATAGGCGGTTTGTGCAAGATTTTTCCAGGATAGCTGCCCCTATGACTCGCTTGACTCAGAAGAATGTTAGATTCGAGTGGTCAGAAGCTTGTGAGAATAGTTTTCAGTTGTTGAAGGAGAAGTTGACCACAGCGCCAGTGTTAGCTTTGCCTAATAGTGTGGATAAGTTCACAGTTTACTGTGATGCCTCTAGAATTGGTCTTGGTTGTGTGTTGATGCAGAATGGAAGGGTGATAGCCTATGCTTCGAGGCAGTTGCAGAAGCATGAGCAGAATTATCCTACACATGATCTTGAGATGGCTACAGTGATCTTTGCTTTGAAGATTTGGAGACATTATTTGTACGGGGTGACTTGTGAGATATTTACTGATCACAAGAGCCTTAAGTACATTTTTCAGCAGCGAGATCTGAATTTGAGGCAGAGAAGATGGTTGGAATTGTTGAAGGATTATGATTGTGAGATTTTATATCATCCGGGTAAAGCTAATGTGGTAGCAGATGCCTTGAGTAGGAAGTCCTCAGGTAGTCTTGCTCACATCAGTGTTGAGAGAGACCATTGATCCAGGAATTGCATCTGTTGGTGGATTAAGGTCTGATGATGAAGATCAGTAGATCAGGTGGACTGCTAGCTCAGTTTAAAGTATGATCTGTACTGAGGGATAGGATTAAAGCAGCTCAGAGTCGAGATCCCATTCTGGAAGAGCTTGCAGGGAATGTTTCGAGCAGGGAAGTTCACTGATTTCACACTCGATGATGATGGGGTGTTGTGGATTAATGGTAGATTATGTGTTCCTGATGTGGATGATTTGAGAGAAGAGATCCTAGAGGAAGCACATTCTACAGCTTACAGTGTTCATCCAGGTGTCACTAAGATGTACCACAGTATTAGAGATTTATACTGGTGGGAAGGATTGAAGAAAGATATCGTTGATTATGTTGTTAAGTGTTTGACATGTCAGCAAGTGAAAGCCGAACATCAGAAGCCTTCTGGGAATATTCAACCTCTTCCTATTCCCGAGTGGAAGTGGGAAAGGATAGCTATGGATTTTGTGGTCGGTTTACCTCATTCGAAGGATGGATACGATTCCATCTGGGTGATTGTAGACAGATTGATGAAGTCTGCACATTTCTTGCCTGTGAAAGCGACATATTCAGTTGCTAGATTGGTGAAGTTGTATATGAAGCATATTGTGTGCCTTCATGGAGTACCTGTGTCCATTGTGTCAGATAGAGGTTCGGTGTTTACTTCTCGTTTTTGGCAGAAGTTGCAGGAAGCGATGGGCACTAGGTTGGATTTCAGTACTGCTTTCCATCCTCAGACAGATGGTCAGTCTGAGAGGACGATCCAGACACTGGAAGATATGTTGAGGATGTGTGTCTTGGATTTGGGAGGTAGTTGGGATGATCATTTGTCTCTCGTTGAGTTTGCATATAATAACAGCTACCATAGCAGTATTGGCATGGCACCGTATGAGGCTTTGTATGGAAGGAAGTGTAGATCTCCGTTGAGTTGGGATGAGATTGGTGAGAGAGCTTTGACTAGACCTGAGATGGTTCAGGATGCTGCAGAGAAGGTCGTCGTGATCAAGCGAAGATTAGAGACAACAGTTAGCAGACAGAAGAGTTATGCGGATCCTAGGCGCAGAGATGTGGAGTTTCAGGTTGGAGATTTTTTTTTTCTGAAGGTATCTCCGATGAAGGGTGTGATGAGATTTGGCAGGAAGGGTAAGTTAGCACCGAGATATATTGGACCGTTTGAGATTCTGGAGAGAGTTGGCACTGTTGCATATCGGTTGGATTTGCCTCCGAGTATGTCACAGGTGCATCCAGTATTTCATATCTCGATGTTGAGGAAGTATATCTCAGATCCTTCACACGTGTTGCAACCTGACAGTGTGGAAGTGAATGAAGATTTGACGTTTGTGGAAGAACCTGTGGCGATCGTTGATTTTCTAGTTCGACAGTTGCGATCGAAGCAGATTCCGATGGTCAAGGTTCTGTGGCGTAGCGATAGAGTCGAAGAGCATACGTGGGAGACTGAAGCAGTATCTTACCTGTATCTCTTTCCTTCTTGATCTTGTTTTCTGGAATTCGAGGACGAATTCTTGTAAAGGGGGAAGACTGTAATATCCCGTGTTTTTAAATATTTTTACACTGTACCGGGATATGCAGTGTCAATAATTTTTGTATATATATTACGATATTTTTATGAGTTGTTATGTATTTTAAACCTATTTTAATTACTGTATTTTATCTACAGTACTTTACGTAAAATTTTCCCGGGGACTTGCATTTTCAGGGAAATTTTCACGTAAATATTTTAGTATTAATTATTTTAAATGTATTTTCGGACTTGCATGGACTCATGCGTATTTTTAAAATACTAAATAAAGCCTATGCGTGTGTATATTTATTTAATTAGGGTTTAGTATTACCCTAATATTTTATTTATTATTTATTAGTTTTATTGATATTTAATTATTTTTATTTAGTATAAATTATTAAAATATTAAATTTTATGTGTGTGGTGTATATTTAATGTGTGTGATTTAATATTATTTTATTATATAGTGTAAAGTATATATATATACATATATACATTAAAATTTGTCAAAATTACAAAAGTTTGGAAAATTACAAAACTGCCCTCGAGCCTTCTTCTTCCTCCCGCCCGTTCCCTTCTCCGTCCGGATGCCTGCCATGCCGTTTCTTCACCGTGGGTGTGCCGTGCGGTGTGCCACCACCTTCCCCAGCCTTCCTCGCTGCCTGTGGTAGCCGTTTCCAGCGTTTGGAAGTCGATTTTGGCCGGAGAAGCCGAAACTTTGGCCACCGTCGATCACATTGATTCCGGTCACCATTTTTGACACCGCCAGTCTTCATCGACTCCTTGAGGTCCGGTGAGTGTGATTCTAGCTTTGGTTTGAGCTTAAATGGTCTAGATTTGCTTAGGTTTCGAATTTTCAATTTCGGTCACATTAGGGTTTTTGATTTTTTTGAGCTTCTAATTGATTGATTCATGAAAAATCCCTTCACAAATGTTGATCCTAGTAGCTCAATCTACATGTATGAATTTTTGTGGAATTTTTGGAGAATTTTTGGATTTTTGGATATTTTTGAATATTTTAATATTATTTTCTAATTTTCGGAAATTAATTATTTAAATTATGAAATTGTGTTTTATGGTTAAATTAGGTGTTTAAATGAATTATAGGAATTTATTTGGAATTTTTATGAATTTTTAAGTATTTATTTTGAATTATTGAAGTTTATGTGATTTTGGGAAAATTAGGGTTAAATGTGTTTTATTTGAAATTAATTGGATAATTGGGTTTAATTATTAATATTATTGATAAATATGTTGAGAAAATTAATTTTGGATAATTGTATAATTTTTGGTGAATTTTTGAAGTAATTTAAGTATATTTATATATATAGGGGTATTTTGGTAATTTTACCCTAAATTGTCTAAATATGTAATTTAATCGGTTTTAATAGTTATTTAAGGCATAAAAATTATTTCTACAAATTATTTGATATTTTTAACTAATTAAAACTATTTTTCGTAAATTATTTTCAATTATATATATAATATACGGTTTTTCAAATAAAATGAGTTTTTGTTGGTTTTTACAGTGTTTAAAGGTTAATTATGTAATTTCTACCTATAAAATGAATTTCTATGTTATAAGGATATCTTTGGTATTTCTGAATTATTCTGTGTTTGTGGACCCCGGTCGGTAGATTGTAGTCTGGAGTCCGACCGAGGGGTTGTGATGAGATGTAGGGTTTATTTTTTGAAGTGTATTTCTTTGCAGGGTCGGCTTTACTCTTTTAAGTAGAGAGATATCCGTTTTACAGGGGAGGTTCTACCGAATTTTTGGTAGAATTCTCGTAAAACGTGATATCCGGTCGAACCCTAATTTCTAATCCTTTGTTTAATACTCTAGATCGAATTTTAGGATTTCCGTTAGGATTATTCTAATGTCTGTCGTTATTATTTGTTTAGTTGCGCCGAGACCGAGGGCTAGTGGACCAGGCCCGTCGGACCTGTCTCGTGGAGCGCACTAGGTGAGTTACTATACTATATATATATGCTTAGGATGCATGATTTAGAAATATATATTTGTCACGACCCAAAACAGGGCCATGACCGGCGCTAGGGAACGGGAATTCTTTCGAATCCGGAACCCGTAGCAAGCCTAAAAATAAAATAAATCATGCAATAACAATAACCATATAATATGCAGCGGAAAATAAAAATCATAATATCATAATATCATCCATATCAACTGGATTAATTCAAAACTCATCTCATCACATAAATGTATAATCTTTAATACAAATCCAGTTTCAATATAATACATCTCTTTAAAATAAAGTACATGAAATCCAATACTTGAATTCACAACTACTGCAGTGTCTAGATAAAATAAATAAGACTCAAGTAGACAGTTTACATAAAGAAGCCGGGGCGGAAGAAATCCGGCGTATCGACCTGCTACTGAGGTCTGAAGAAGTTGACTCTCCTGAAAAATAGTCAACGGAGGGGAGTCAGACCTCACTGAGTGAATTACTATAATATATATACATACACACTAAGTGATAATGCATACAGTCAACAATATATATATAATATGTATATATACAGGAAAATTCATACAGATGCAGAAAAATCATTTTTATATATTTTACTGAAAAATCCCAATTTATGAAGGATCACATAGAACCCTAGAATATCGCAACCTCAGAAAATAGTGTTAAACAACACTCTGGCCATACAGGCTCACTTATTCCAATATATCCACTTAATCCATTTGGACAGTAGACTGGCCCCGAGACACTAAGTCAACCGAGCTCCAGCAGTCTAACTGCCAGTGTGATTGGCCCCGAGACACTTGGTCAACCGAGCTCCAGCAATCACACCCAAACCACATCTCACACATATCAATAATCATAATCAAATCAATATCCACAAATAAGTTAGTATTATAGCCTAAAGCTATAGGCGTACCGGTACGTACTCGGTCCTAGTGCTGCCCACTAGGTAGCACGTTCTATTGATATCCTTCATTAATAAATAATATAAAACATTCATTCACAAAAATAAATGATGCATGAATATAAATGAAATAACAATATAATCCATATATATACCGGAAATATACCAAAAGTAAACGTGATATATTTCGAGTATATATATATCAAATACATTCAATCAAATTATAAATTAAGCTGGAAATATATTTAAAAACATTTTAAATATATTTTATTCACAAAATATGCATATAATTTATCATATACCAAAAATATACCAAAAATATACTAATATAAACTTAAGAAATAATCAATTTATTTATGCATATTTAATCAACATAAAACATGCATTTCTAAATCATGCATCCTAAGCATATATATATAGTATAGTAACTCACCTAATGCGCTCCACGAGACAGGTCCGACGGGCCTGGTCCACTAGCCCTCGGTCTCGGCGCAACTAAACAAGAAATAAATAACCGATATCAGAGTAACCCTAATAGAAATCCTAGAATTCAATCTAGAGTATTAAACACAGAATTGAAAATTAGGGTTCGACTGGACATCACGTTTTACGAGAATTCTACCAAAAATTCGGCAGAACCTCCCCTGTAAAACGGACATCTCTCTACTCAAAAGAGTAGAGCCGACCCTGCAAAGAAAATACACTTCGAAATTCAAGCTCAACACAATCAAAATCCCACGGTCGGACTCCAAACTACAGTCCACCGACCGGGGTCCACAAACACAAAACAATTCCAGATATACCAAAAATATCCTCACAACATAGTAATACATCTCATAGGTAAAAATCACATAATTAACCTTGAAACACTATAAAAACCGATTAAAACTCATTTTATTAGAAAAACCGTATATTATATATAATTGAAAATAATTCACGAAAAATAGTTTTAATTAGTTAAAAATACCAAATATTTTGTAGAAATCATTTTTATACCTTAAATAACTAATAAAACCAATTAAATTACATTTTTAGACAATTTAGGGTAAAATTACCAAAATACCCCTATATATATAAATATACTTAAATTACTTCAAAAATTCACCAAAAATCATAAAATTATCCAAAATTAATTTTCTCAACATATTTATCAATAATATTAATAATTAAACTCAATTAACCAATTAATTTCAATTTAAAACACATTTAACCTAATTTTTCCAAAATTCCATAAAATTCAATAATTCAAAATAAATACTTAGAAATTCATAAAAATTCCAAATAAATTCCCATAATTCATTTAAACACCTAATTTAACCATAAACTCAAATTTCATAATTTAAATAATTAATTTCCGAAAATTAGAAAATAATATTAAAATATTCAAAAATACCCAAAAATCCAAAAAATCTCCAAAAATTATACAAAAATTCATACATGTAGATTAAGCTACTAGGAACAACATTTGTGAAGGAATTTTTCATGAATCAATCAATTCAAAGCTCAAAAAAATCGAAAACCCTAATAGGCCGAAATTGACAAAATCGAAACCTAAGCAATTCTAGACCATTTTAGCTCAAATCAAAGCTAGAATCACACTCACCGGAGCTCAAGGAGAAGAAAGAGACTGGCGGTGTCGAAAACGGTGGCCGAAATCGGCGTGATCGACGGTGGATCGATTTTCGGCTTCTCCGGCCAAAATCGATCTCCCGACGTCGGAAACGGCCTCCTCAAGCGGCGAAATTGGTCGGGGATGACGGTGGCACACCGGACGGCACACCCACGATGAAGGAACGGCACGGCAGCGACCGGAAATGGAGAAGGGAGAATCGGGAGGAAGAAGAAGAAGTCGGGGGCAAAATGGTAATTTTCCAAACTTTTTGATTTTTGACAAATATATGTATATATATATACTTTATACTATATATTAAAATAATATTAAATTACACACATCAAATATACACCACACACATAAAAATATTAATATTTTAATAATTTATACTAAATAAAATTAATTAAATAACAATAAAACAATTAAATACTTAATAAAATATTAGGGTAATAATAAACCCTAATTAAATAATTATACACACACAGGCTTCATTTAATAATTTAAAAATATGTATGAGTTCATGCAAGTCCGTAAATACATTTAAAATAATTAATAATACATTGTTTACGTGAAAATTTCCCCGAAAATGCAAGTCTCGGGAAAATTTTACGTAAAACACTAAAAATAATAGATAGTAATTAAAATAGGTTTAAAATACATAACAACTCATAAAAATATCGTAATATATATACAAAAATTATTGACACTGTATATCCCGGTACAGTGTAAAAATATTTTAAAAACACGGGATATTACAATATTCTATTTTGATTAAAATGCATAAATAACATGATTTGTATTTAAGTATATTTTTGGTATATTTCCGGTGTATATATGGTTTATGTTGTTATTTTATTGAAATTCATGCATCATTTATTTTTGTGAATGAATGATTTATATTATTAATGAAGGATATCAATAGAACGTGCTACCTAGTGGGCAGCACTAGGACCGAGTACGTACCGGTACGCCTATAGTATTTAGGCTATAATACTAACTTATTTGTGGATATTGATTGATTATGATTATTTGATGTGTGAGATGTGGTTTGTGGGTGTGATTGCTGGAGCTCGGTTGACCAAGTGTAATATCCCGAATTTTTAAATATTTTTATACTACATCGGGATATGCAGTGTTAATAATTTTTGTATATATATTTATGATATTTTATGAGTTTGTTGTTTGTTTAAAGCTAATTTTAATTATTTTATATTATTTTAAGTATTTTACGTAAAATTTTTTCGGAAATTATATTTTCGGGGAAATTGACACGTAAATAAATTAATACTATTTATTTTGACTAGTTTTATGAATTTGCATGAACTCATATATAATTTTAAAATGCTAAAATAAAATGTATATATGTGTATTTATTTAAATTAGTTAGAGCTTAATTAATTTCCTTAATTTTATTATTTAATTTTTGTATTAATTAATTTTAAGTTTATAAATTATTAAACATATTAAAATATGTGTGTGGTGTATATTTAATGTGTGTGAAATTTTATATTATTATAATATATAGTGTAAATATATATATATATACATATATACATAAATTTTTATCAAAAAATCAAAACTTTCATTTATTTACAGTTTTGCCCCTCCTTCATCTTCTTCCTCCCAAAACGTTTTCTTCCATTTTCAGCCACTTTCAAGCTGGTTTTCTTCCTGTTACTATGCCTCTCAGCCTTCCTCTTCCACCTCCAGCCATTTCCACCACCTAAAACACTCTTTTCCGGTGAGTTTTGGCCGAATTTTCTTCAAAGAGCCAAAAATCAACTTAACTCCGACCAAGCACTTTACGGCCACCAAATTTGATGCCGTTGGTCTCTATCTTCTCATTGAGATCTGATGAGTGTGATTCCAAGCTTTGTTTCACTTGATTTGGTCTAGAATTGCTTAGGTTTCAATTTCTTCAAATCAGCCATTTTGGGTTTCGAATTTTTTTTAGCTTCAATTTGATTGATTCATGAAAACTTCCTTCACAAACTTTGTTCCTGGAAGCTTAATCTACATGCTGTAATTTTTTTAGAATTTTTGGAATTTATTTTAATTTTTGTGATTTTTTGATTATTTTTTGATTATTTTCTAATTTTCGAAAATTAATTAATTAAATTATGAAATTGTGTTTTATGATGATTATAGGAGTTGAAATGAATTATAGAAATTTATTTGTAATTTTTGTGAATTTTTATGTATTTATTTGGAATTTATCAAGTTTAGGTAATTTTGAAAAATAGGGTTAATTATGTGTTTAATTGAAATAAATTGGTAAATTGAGTATATTTATTGATATTATTGAATTATATGTTGAGAAATTAATTTTTGAGTAATTATATAATTTTTGGTGAATTTTTGAACATTTATAGTGAATATATATATATAGGGGTATTTTGGTAATTTTACACTAAATTGGTTAAAAATGTAATTAAATTGGTTTTAATAGTTATTTAGGGTATAAAAATGATTTCTGCAAATTTTTAGTATTTTTAACTAATTAAAACTATTTTTTTGTAAATTATTTTCAAATTATATATAATATACTATTTTTCTAAATAAATGGGTTTTTATTGATTTTTAGTATGTTTTAGGGTTAATTACGTAATTTGAATTTATAAAATGTATTTTTATTATATAAGGGCATTTTTGGTATTTTATAAATATTCTGTGAATTGTGAACCTCGGTCGGTGAATTGTAGTTTGGAGTCCGACCGAGGGATTTTGATTGTAATCCTGTGTGTTATTCCGAAGTGTATTTCTTTGCAGGACCGGCTCTATTCTTTGAGTAGAGAGATGTCCGTTTTACAGGGGAGGTTCTGTCGGATTTTCGGTAGAATTCTCGTAAAACGTGATGTCCGGTCAAATTCCTATTCTAAAGCTGTGTCTAAAATTCTAGATCGAGTCTTTAGAATTTTTGTTAAATTTATTCTGATTTCATGTTGTCATTTGTTGTCTAGCTGCGCCGAGACCGAGGCCTAACGGATCAGGCCGCCGAGTTTGTCTCATGGAGCGCTAACATGTGAGTTATTATACTATATATATATGCACTGCATATAGGGTGCATTATTTAGAATTTTTCATTTTCATTGTATGTTTTAAAAAATGATTTAAATTATAATATTTTTGGTATATCTAGGGTTGCATTCTTATATATATGCATATTAAATAATTATGCATGTTAGTTTGATATATGCACATTAAACAATTAGGTTTAGGTTTAATACATTTGAGTAATATACACATGTTTTAAAATGTACACTTAGACATAATTATTTTATTAAATGATTAGTATACTTTAGGTATAGTTTCAGTAGATTTTAGGTTTATTCTTAAATAATTGCATGTTAAATTATAAACCTACACTTAAATTATTTTTAAGTTTATTTTTGGCATGTTTTTTTTTTTATTTATTTCCGAATAAATAAATGTTTTATTATTAAATTAAACCTAACACATTAGTGGTATATTTAGGGTTTATTTTTGATATATGCCTGCTAGATAATTAGGTTTATTTTTAGTATATTTGTGAATATATGTTAAACACAAATACGTAATTAAATGAATATTTATACATAAATGGTTTATTAAATGATTTGAGTACTTAGGGTATATCTTTTGCATATTTAAGTATATTTTTAAGATAATGCATGTTATATTATTGTTACTCATTTAAACTGTTTTTAACTATATTAATGATTTATCTTTAGTTTATTTCATATTTTATTTGACTATATATATATATATACCTGAAATATACTGGGTATATTTTAGGTATATTTTTGGTATATATATATATGGTTGGTTTTACTATTATGAATATGGTTCTACATTAATTATTTTTTTCGAATGAATGATTTATTCGAAGTGAAGGATATCAATAGAACGTGCTTCCTAGTGGGCAGCACTAGGACCGTGTACGTACCGGTATGGTAGATAAGGATTGAGTGAGAGTTAAAATTGGATGATTATAATTGATTTAATTGATTTGACTAAGATTAATGGTATGTTAGATAGTGTGATTGCTGGAGATCGGTTGACTAAGTGTCTCGGGGCCAATCACACTGACAGTCAGACTGCTGGAGCTCGGTTGACTTAGTGTCTCGGGGCTAGTCTACTGTCCATAAGTGAATTGAATGATCTATTGGGTTGATTGAGATGTGAGGTGATGGATAGTGTGATTGCTGGAGCTCGGTTGACCAAGTGTCTCGGGGATAATCACATTGACAGCCAGACTGCTGGAGCTCGGTCGACTTAGTGTCTCGGGGCCAGTCTGCTGTCCAAATTGGAATAAGTGTTCTATTTGGAATCAAGTGAGCCTGTATGGCTAGAGTGATGATAGGATTGTTTGAGGTTGTTATTATTTAGGGTTCTATGGATCCTTCATGAATTAAAACAAACGTTTTCTACATTTAGTATATTTATAAAAGCAAAGTTTGGCATTCGTGTGAAATGTGTGTATATACATATATATATATAAGAATGCCTGATTGTTATGGTTTAGTTTGCATGTATATATAGTATAATAATTCACTCAGTGAGGTCTGACCCCCCTCAATTATTTTTTTCAGGAGATTCCATATCGTCAGACCTTAGTTGTAGAGTTCATCGCTGGTGTTCTTCAGTCCCGGCTATTTTATGCAAATGTATATTCTGAACTTTGAATTGTATTCTAGAAACTGCAGTAGTAGTGTCATTATATTGGAAGTGTATTATTTTTTTTTGGATATTTAATTACTCTGAGAATTTGTATTTGAACATTGTACGAATATGTATTCATTTATAAAAGGATTTGGAGTATTTATTTTATATATTGATTCAGAAAAATTTTAATTTGGTCGTACTTTTATATTACTATTGTATGATTTTATTTTCTAAGGCTTGCTACGGGTTCCGGATTCGAAAGAATTCTCGTTCCCTAGCGCCGGTCATGACTCCTAGTTTGGGTCGTGACACCAAGTGTCTCGAGGCCAATCACACTGGCAGTCAGACTGCTGGAGCTCGGTTGACTTAGTGTCTCGGGCCAGTCTACTGTCTGAATGGATTAAGTGGATATATTTGGATTCAGTGAGCCTGTATGGCTAGAGTGTTGTCTAATACTATTTCCGAGGTTGCGATATTCTAGGGTTCTATGTGATCCTTCATAAAAGATGATTTTCAATAAAATATATAAAAATGATTTTATTGCATCTGTGTGTAATTGCCTGTATATATATATTAGATATATACTGTTGGCTGTATGCATTATCATTTAGTGTGTATGTATATATATTATAGTAATTCACTCAGTGAGGTCTGACTCCCCTCCGTTGACTATTTTTCAGGAGAGTCAACTTCTTCAGACCTCAGTAGCAGGTCGATATGCCGAATTTCTTCCGCCCCGGCATCTTTGTGTAAATGATCTATTTGAGTCTTATTTATTTTATCTAGACACTGCAGTAGTTGTGAATTAAAGTATTGGATTTCATGTATTTTATTTTAAAGAGATGTTTTGTATTGAAACTGGATTTGTATTAAAGATTATAAATTTATGTGATGAGGATTTATTCAAATCCAGTGATGGAAATGTTACTATTATATTTATGATTTTTATTTTCGCTGCATATTATATGATTATTGTTATTATTGCATGATTTATTTTATTTTTAGGCTTGCTACGGGTTCCGGATTCGAAAGAATTCTCATTCCCTAGCGCCGATCATGGCCCCTGTTTTGGGTCGTGACAATAATAGTTTTTATATGAAATCGGTTTTAGAATTGAGAAAATAAATTATAAAAAATATTGAAGTAATATCATATAATTAATAAATTTTAACAAATTATAAATATATTAAGTTAATATTAAATTGTTATATAAATAAATAACACTGTTATTATTTTTAAAACTTTTTGTTGAATGAAAATGGAAGTTTTATTGATAGAAATTTAATAATAATAATAATAATAATAATAATAATAATAATAATAATAATAATAATAATAATAATAATAATAATAATAATAATAATAATAATATGTTTAATTTTTTATTTACTATATATCACGAATCAAATAACTTTTTTATTCATTTGTGAAATATGTGGTTATTTATTAGTATATATAAATGTATAGAGGGGGATAGCCAAGAGTACAAAAAAATCTTCACTTATTATTTTGTAAAAATTTGATAATTTAGCCATAATTCTAATTTAATTGAAAGTATATTTCCTATCTTAATAAGGTTAATTTATATTTTATCTCTAATAAAAATTAAATTAATTAAAATAGAATTCTTATTTAATTAAGAGTATGTTTCCTAATTTAATTAGATTAACTTCTATTATATCTCTAACAAAATTAAATTAAAATATAATTTTAATTTAATTAAAAATATATTTCCTATTCTAAACAGGTTAATATCTATTTTATTTCTAATAAAAATTAAATTAATTAAAATAACATTTTAATTTAATTTGAAGTGTTTCCTATTTTACTTAAGTTAAATTCTAATTTATCTCTAACAAAATCAAATGAATTAAAGTTTTAGTAATTGTCACGATCCAAAATAGGGGCTATGACCAGCGCTAGGGAACGGGAATTCTTTCAAATCCGGAACCTTTAGCAAGCCTAAAAATAAAATAAAATAAAACATTCAATAATAATAATAACATAAATAATATTATTGTAATATCCCATGTTTTTAAATATTTTTATACTGCATCGGGATATGCAGTGTTAATAATTTTTGTATATATATCTTTGATATTTTATGAGTTTGTTATTTAATTAAAACTAATTTTATTGTTTATATTATTTTAAGTACTTTACGTAAAATTTTCCCGAGAATTTTATTTTCGAGGAAATTGACACGTAAATTATTTAATATTAATTATTTTAAATAGATTTACGAAATTTCATGAGTTCATGCATGATTTTTAAGGGTCATATTGATATATATACATATACATGCATGTATATGTAGTTAAATTAAATTAGGGTTTATTTTCATTAAATTATACTATATTATATAGTTTAATGATAATTAAATGTGTATATTATATAGTTGTTATTTAATTACATGTGTATATGTATATATATTGTGTATTTTAAACATGTGGTGTGTGATTTTTCTAAGTATTATATTAATATATTTTAATATAAATTATTAAAGTTATTAATATATATATATATATATATATATATATATATATATATATATATATATACAAAAATTATAAAAGTTTATCAATTTACCCTCTCCCCTGCATCCCGATCGACTGCCACCATCACCACCGCCTGCCATCTCGTTTTTAGGCCGTCGGTGTGCCACCCTGAGCTCTGCCCTTCCTAGCCAGCAGCTCCGCCATCTTTTCTTCTCTTCTCCGGTGCCGTTTCCTTCTGTTATTATCGAAAAACCGAAACTTTGTCCTACCGTCGTTCACAGCATTTCCGGCCACCATTTTCGACACCGCCGGTCTTTATCTTCTCCTTGAGCTCCGGTGAGTGTGATTTCATGCTTTGTTTCACTTAAAATGGTCTAGATTTGCCTAGGTTTCGATTTTGCAATTTCGACCTATTAGGGTTCTTGATTTTTTTGAGCTTCAATTTGATTGATTCATAAAAACTTCCTTCACAAAATTTGATACTAGTAGCTTAATCTACCTGCTGTAATTTTTGTAGAATTTTTAGAATTTATTTTGATTTTTGGGTATTTTTTATTATTTTATTATTATTTTCTAATTTTCGAAAATTAATTAATTAAATTATGAAATTGTATTTTATGATAATATAGGTGTTGAGATGAATTATAGAAATTTATTTATAATTTTTGTGAATTTTTATGTATTTATTTTGAATTTATTTAGTTTATGTAATTTTGATAAAATAGGGTTATTTGTGTGTTTAATTGAAATTTATTGGTTAATTGAGTATATTTATTGATATTATTGAAATATATGTTGATAAAATTAATTTTGTGCAATTATATTATTTTTGGTGAATTTTTGGATTAATTTTAGTATATTTATATATATAGGGGTATTTTGGTAATTTTACACTAAATTGGCTAAAAATGTAATTAAATTGGTTTTAATAGTTATTTAGGGTATAAAAATGATTTCTAAAAATTATTTAGTATTTTTAACTAATTAAAACTATTTTTCGTAAATTATTTTCAAATTATATATAATATACGATTTTTCTAATAAAATGAGTTTTCATCGGTTTTTACTGTGTTTTAGGGTTAATTACGTAATTTCTACTTATAAAATGTATTTTTGGTATATAACGGCATTTTCAGCATTTTGTAAATATTCCGTCAATTGTGAACCTCGGTCGGTGATTTGTAGTTTGGAGTCCAACCGAGGGATTTTGGTTGTATTCTGCGTTTATTTTCCAAATGTGTTTCTTTGCAGGGCCGGCTTTACTCTTTGAGTAGAGAGATGTCCATTTTACAGGGGAGGTTCTGCCGGATTTTCAGTAGAATTCTCATAAAACGTGATGTCCAATCGAATTCCCATTTTAATTCTGTCTCTAGTAATCTAGATCGAATCTTTAGAACTTCTATTGGATTTATTCTGATTCCTGTTATTATCTATTTGTTTAGTTGCGCCGAGACCGAGGCTTAATGGACCAAGCCCATTGGACCCATCTCGAGGAGTGCAATAATTGTGAGTTATATTATATATATATATATATATATATATATATATATATATATATATATATATATATATATATATATATATGCTCTATGGTGCATGATTTTAGAAATCTATGTTTTATTTTGACTAAAAATGCATAATGGTATTAATTAGTACTTGAGTTTATTTTAGTTTACTTTTGGTTTATTTTTGGTATATTTTAAACTATATGCATGTTTTATTAACGAATTATGTTTAAAATGTTTTCAAATACATTTCTAGTTTATTTTGTAATTTAATTGGATTTATTTGACGTATACATACTCAAAATATACCTAGTTTACTTTTGGTATATTTCTAGTATATATATGGTTATTGTTGCTATTTTTATTTAAATTCATGCATCATTTATTTTTATGAATGTATGTTTTATATTTCAATGGAGGATATCGATAGAACGTGCTACCTAGTGGGCAGCACTAGGATTGAGTATGTACCGGTACGCTGATAGCATTTAGGCTATATTACTAACCATTTTTGGATATTGATTGGATTTGATTATTTGTTGTGTGAGATATGATTTGGGAGTGTGATTGTAATATCCCGTGTTTTTTAAATATTTTAATACTGCATCGGGATGTGCAGTGTTAATTATTTTTGTATATATATTATGATATTTTTATGAGATGATATGTATTTAAAACCTATTTTAATTTTTGTTTATTATTATTTTAAGTGTTTTACGTAAAATTTTCCCGGGACTTGCATTTTCAGGGAAATTTTCACGTAAATAATTTACTATTAATTATTTTAAATAGATTTACGGACTTGCATGAATTCATACATATTTTTAAAATACTAGATAACATGTATATGTGTACTTATTTATTTAATTAGGGTTTAATTAATATTACCCTAATATTTTATTATTTGTTTATTAATTTTATTGTTATTTAATTATTTTTATTTATTATTAAATTTTAAAATATTAAATATTAAGTGTGTGGTGTATATTTAATGTGTGTAATTTAATATTATTTTATTATATAGTGTAAAGTATATAAATATACATATAATAAGTCAAAAAAATCAAATTTTAGAAAATTACAAAACTGCCCCCGAGTGAACTCCTTCTTCCCCGATCGTTCCCCATCGCCGTCCGACCACTTTCACGTAGATTTCTTGCCGTTGGTGTGCCGTCCGGCGTGCCACCACTTCCTCAACCTTTCTCGCCGCCCATTGCAGCCGTTTCCGACGTCTAGAGGTCGATTTTGGCCGGAGAAGCCGAAACTTGAGCCACCGTCAATCACGATGTTTTCGGCCACCGTTTTTGACACCGCCAGTCTCTTTCTTCTCCTTGAGCTCCGGTGAGTGTGATTCCAAGCTTTGTTTCACTTGAAATGGTCTTGATTTGCTTAGGTTTTGATTTTTCGAATTCGGCCTATTAGGGTTCTTGAATTTTTTGAACTTAAATTTGATTGATTCATGAAAAATTCCTTCACAAATGCTGTTCCCCTTAGCTTAATCTACATGTGTGAATTTTTTTGGAATTTTTGGAGATTATTTTGATTTTTGGGTATTTTTTAATATTTTAATATTATTTTCTAATTTTCGAAAATTAATTAATTAAATTATGGAATTGTGTTTTATGATAATTATAGGTGTTGAAATGAATTATAGAAATTTATTTGGAATTTTTATGAATTTCTATGTATTTATTTTGAATTTACATAGTTTATGTAATTTTGAGAAAATTAGGTTAATTGTGTTTTTAATTGAAATTAATTGGTAAATTGAGTTTAATTATTGATATTGATGATAAATATGTTGAGAAAATTAATTTTGGATAATTATATAATTTTTGGTGAATTTTTGAAGTAATTTTAGTATATTTATATATATAGGGGTATTTTGGTAATTTTACATGAAATTGACTAAAAATGTAATTTAATTGGTTTTAATAGTTATTTAAGGTATAAAAATGATTTCTACAAATTATTTGGTATTTTTAACTAATTAAAACTATTTTTCGTGAATTATTTTCAAATATATATATAATATACGATTTTACTAATAAAATGAGTTTTTATCGGTTTTTACAGTGTTTTAAGGTTAATTATGTAATTTCTATGTATAAAACGTATTTCTATGTTATAAGGGTATTTTTGGTATTTCTGAAATTATTCTGTGATTGTGGACCCCGGTCGGTAGACTGTAGTTTGGAGTCCGATCGAGGGGTTGTGAATGTAATTTTGCGTTTATTTTCAAATTGTGTTTCTTTGTAGGGTCGGCTCTACTCTTTGAGTAGAGAGATGTCCGTTTTACAGGGGAGGTTCTGCCGAATTTTTGGTAGAATTCTCGTAAAACATGATGTCCGGTCAAACCCTAATTTCGATTCTGTGTTTAATATTCTAGATCGAGTTCTAGGATTTTCTGTTAGGTTTATTATGATTTCTGTTGTTATTATTTGTTTAGTTGCACCGAGACCGAGACCTAGTGGACCAGGCCCATTGGACCCATCTCGTGGAGCGCACTAAGTGTGAGTTACTATTTTATATATATATGCTCTAGGGTGCATGATTTTAGAAATATATGTTTTATCTTGATTAAATATGCATAATAGTTTAATTAGTACTTGAGTTTATTTTAGTTTATTTTTGATTTATTTTTGGTTTATTTTAAACTATATGCATGTTTTATTAATAAAACAGGTTTAAAATGTTTTTGAATATATTTCCAGTTTATTTTGTAATTTAATTGGATTTATTTGACGTATATATACTTAAAATATACCTGGTTTACTTTTGGTATATTTCCAATATATATATGGTTTATGTTGCTATTTATTTCAAATTCATGCATCATTTATTTGTGAATGAATGTTTTATATTTATTATTAAAGGATATCAATAGAACATGCTACCTAGTGGGTAGCACTAAGACCGAGTACGTACCGGTACGCTTATAGCATTTAGGCTATACTACTAACCATTTGTGGATATTGATTGAATATGATTATTTGAGGTGTGAGATATGGTTTGGAGGTGTGATTGCTGGAGCTCGGTTGACCAAGTGTCTCGGGGCCAATCACACTGACAGTCAGACTGCTGGAGCTCGGTTGACTTAGTGTCTCGGGGCTAGTCTACTGTCTAAATGGATTAAGTGGATATATTTTTGTCACGACCCAAAACAGGGGCCATGACCAGCCCTAGGGAACGGGAATTCTTTCGAATCTAGAACCCGTAGTAAGCCTAAAAATAAAATAAAAATGCAATAGTAATAACAATATATAATGCAGTGGAAATAAAAATCATAAATATAATATTAACATTTGCACCAACTGGATTTAAATCAAATCCTCATCATCACATATATATAAACTCTTTTAATACAAATCCATTTCAAATATATAATACAACATCTCTTTAATAATTTAATGACTACTGCAGTGTTTAGATAAAATAAACCCAAGACTCAGAGAAGCAGTTTACACAAAGAAGCCGGGGTGAAAGAAATCCGGCGTACAGGCCTGCTACTGAGGTCTGAAGATGATGACTCTCTTGAAAAATAGTCAACGAAGGGGAGTCAGACCTCACTAAGTGAATTACTATAATATATATACATGCATACTAAATGATAATGCATACAATCAACAGTATATATCTAATATGTTTATATATAGACAAATACACACAGATGCTGAAAAATCATTTTATATATATTTTACTGAAAATCATCATTTATGAAGGATCAATTAGAACCCTAGAATATCGAAACCTCAAATAGTGTTAGACAACACTCTAGCCATACAGGCTCACTTATTCCAAATATATCCACTTATTCCATTTAGACAGTAGACTGGCCCCGAGACACTAAGTCAACCGAGCTCCAGCAGTCTAACTGCCAGTGTGATTGGCCCTGAGACACTAGGTCAACCGAGCTCCAGCAATCACACCTCCAAACCATATCTCACACATCAAATAATCATATCCCATCAATATCCACAAATGGTTAGTAATATAGCCTAAATGCTATAAGCGCACTGGTACGTACTCGGTCATAGTGCTGCCCACTAGGTAGCACGTTCTATCGATATCCTTCATTAATAAATATAAAACATTCATTCACAAATAAATAATCCATGAACTTAAATAAAATAGCAACATAAAGCATATATATACTGGAAATATACCAAAAGTAAACCAGGTATATTTCGAGTATATATACGTCAAATAAATCCAATCAAATTACAAATTAAGCTAGAATTATATTTAAAAACATTTTAAATATAATTTACTAATAAAACATGCATATAATTTAATATATACCAAAAATAAACCAAAAATATACTTAAATACTAATCACGTTATTTATGCATATTTAATCAAAATAAAACACATATTTCTAAAATCATGCATTGTCACGACCCAAAACAGGGGCCATGACCGGCGCTAGGGAACGGGAATTCTTTCGAATCCGGAACCCGTAGCAAGCCTAAAAATAAAATAAACCATGCAATAATAATAATAACAATATCAAATGCAGCGGAAATGGAAATCATAAATATCACAATAGTATTTCACCAACTGGATTTAATTTAAATCTCAACTCATATATATATAAAATCTTAATACAAATCCAGTTCAAATTCTTAAAATGCATCTCGCATAAATAAAATACATAATATCTCACAATTTAATTTACAACTACTGCAGTGTCTAGATTATATAAAAATAAGACTCAAATAAGTAATTTACACAAAGAAGCCGGGGTGGAAGAAATCCGACGTATCGGCCTGCTACTGAGGTCTGAAGATGTTGACTCTCCTGAAAAATAGTCAACGGAGGGGAGTCAGACCTCACTGAGTGAATTACTATAATATATATACACGTATACTAAATGACAATGCATACAGTTAACAATATATATATATAATATGTATATATATAGGCAAATTCACACAGATGCAGTAAAAATCAATTTTATATATTTTTCATTAAAATCACAGTTTATGAAGGATCTAATAGAACCCTATAATTCTGTAACCTCAAAACAGTGTTAGACAACACTCTAGCCATACAGGCTCACTTAATCCAAATATATCCACTTAATCCATTTGGACAGTAGACTGGCCTCGAGACACTAAGTCAATCGAGCTCCAGCAGTCTGATTGCCAATGTGATTGGCCCCGAGACACTTGGTCAACCGAGCTCCAGCAATCACACCCAAATCACATCTCACACATCAAATGATCAATCCCAATCAATATCCACAAATAGATTAGTTAATATAGCCTAAATACTATAGGCGTACCGGTACGTACTCGGTCCTAGTGCTGCCCACTAGGTAGCACGTTCTATTGATATCCTTCATTAATAAATATAAAACATTCATTCACTAAATAAATGATGCATGAATTTAAATGAAATAACAATATAAACCATATATATACCGGAAATATACCAAAAATAAACCAGGTATATTTCGAGTATATATGTCAAATGAATTCAATCAATTTACAAATTAAGCTAGAAATATATTTAAAAACATTTTTAAATATGATTTATTAATAAAACATGCATATAATTTAATATATACCAACAATAAACCAAAAATATACTTAAATACAAATCAAATTATTTATGCATTTTTAATCAAAATAAAACATATATTTCTAAATCATGCATCCTAAGGCATATATATATAGTATAGTAACTCACAAATTAGTGCGTTCCACGAGACGGGTCTGACGGGCCTGGTCCACTGGCCCTCGGTCTCGGTGCAACTAAACAAGAAATAACGACAGACATTATAATAAACCTAACAGAAAATCTAGAACTCAATCTAGAATATTAAACACAGAAACAGAATTAGGGTTCGACCGGACATCAAGTTTTATGAGAATTCTACAGAAAATCCGGCAGAACCTCCCCTTGTAAAATGGACATCTCTCTACACAAAAGAGTAGAGCCGACCCTGAAGGAAATACACTTCGAAAAAACTACACAGAGCACAATCAAAATCCCACGGTCGGACTCCAAACTACAGTCCACCGACCGGGGTCCACAAACACATAACAATTTTAAAAATACCAAAAATACCCTTATAACATAGAAATTCATTTATAAATAGAAATTACATAATCAACCTTAGAACACTATAAAAAACCGATAAAAACTCATTTTATTAGAAAAACCGTATATTTATATGTAATTGAAAATAATTCACGAAAAATAGTTTTAATTATTTAAAAATACTAAATAATTTGTTAGAAATAATTTTTATACCTTAAATAACTATTAAAACCAATTAAATACATTTTTAGCCAATTTTTGTGTAAAATTACCAAAATACCCCTATATATAAATATGCTTAAATTACTTCAAAAATTCACCAAAAATTATACAATTATCCAAAATTAATTTTCTCAACATATTTATCAATAATATTAATAATCAAAACTCAATTAACCAATTAAATTCAAATAAAAACACATTTAACCTAATTTTCCCAAAATTACATAAACTCAAATAATTCAAAATAAATACATAAAAATTCCAAATAAATTCCTATAATTCATTTCAACACCTAATTTAACCATAAAACACAATTTCATAATTTAAATAATTAATTTCCGAAAATTAGAAAATAATATAAAATATTCAAAAATACCCAAAAATCCAAAAAATCTCAAAAAATTCCAAAAAAATTCATACATGTAGATTAAGCTACTATGATCAACATTTGTGAAGGGAGTTTTCATGAATCAATCAATTTGAAGCTCAAAAAAATCAAAAACCCTAATGTGACCGAATTGAAAAATTTGAAACCTAAGCAATTCTAGACCATTTAAGCTCAAACCAAAGCTAGAATCACACTCACCGGAGCTCAAGGAGAAGAAAGAGACTGGCGGTGTTGAAAATGGTGGCCGGAATCGTCATCGACGGTGAGGAGAAGTATTTCGGCCAAAATGGAAGAAAAGAGGCTGCCGGTGCCGGGGAAGGAGGCTGCTGGCGGCGGGGGACGGCTGGGAACGGCGGTGGCAAGCCGGGAGGCACACCGACGGTAGGTGGTCGGGATTTGCAGCGGTGAGGGGAAGGGTGGTCGGGCACGGGAGGGAGAGGAAGAAGAAGAAGAAAAAAAAGAAAAAAAAAAGAAAAGAAAAGAAAAGAAAAAGAAAAGAAAAAGAAAAAAGAAAAAGAAAAAAGAAAAAGAAAAAAAAATTTTAATAAAATATTTGAAAAATTTCACATCCACACATATAATTTAATATTTTAATAATTTAATAATAAATAAAATAATTAAATAACAATAAATTAATAAATAAATAATAAAATATTAGGGTAATATATATTAAACCCTAATTAAAATAAATATCGCACACATACACGGTGTTTAGTAATTTTAAAAATACGTATGAGTTCATGCAAGTCCGAAAATATATTTAAAATAATTAATAATAAATTATTTACGTGAAAATTTCCCCGAAAATGCAAGTCCCGGGAAAATTTTACGTAAAGTACTGTAAATAATACACAATAATTAAAATAGGTTTTAAATACATATCAACTTGTAAAAATATCATAATATATATATGTAATATCCCGTGTTTTTTTTTAAAATATTTTTACACTGTACCGGGATATGCAGTGTTAATAATTTTTGTATATAAATTATAATATTTTCATGAGTTGATATGTATTTAAAACCTATTTTTAATTACTGTTTCTTATTTACAGTGCTTTACGTAAAATTTTCCCGGGACTTGCATTTTCGGGGAAATTTTCACGTAAATAATTTATTATTAATTATTTTAAATATATTTTTGGACTTGCATGAACTCATACGTATTTTTTTTATTATTACTAAATACCGTGTATGTGTGCAATATTTATTTAATTAGGGTTTAATTAATATTACCCTAATATTTTATTAATTATTTATTAGTTTTATTGTTATTTAATTATTTTTATTTAGTATAAATTATTAAAATATTAGATTTTATGTGTGTGGTGTATATTTAATGTGTGTGATTTAATATTATTTTAATATATAGTATAATCTATATATATATACATATAATATATCAAAAAACCAAAACTTTAGAAAATTACACATTTGCCCCCGAGTGAGCTTCTTCTTCCCCGACCATTCCCTTCGCCGTCCGGATGCCTGTCACGCCGTTTCCTCATCGTGGGTGTGCCGTCCGGTGTGCCACCACCTTCCCCAGCCTCTTTCGCGGCCTGTGGTAGCCGTTTCCGGCGTCTGGAAGTGGATTTTGGCTGGAGAAGTCGAGTTTCCTTCCACCGTCGATCACGCCGATTTCGGCCACCATTTTCAACACCGCTGGTCTATTTCTTCTCCTTGAGCTCCGGTGAGTGTGATTCTAGCTTTGGTTTGAGCTTAAATGGTCTAGAATTGCTTAGGTTTCGAATTTTCCAATTCGGTCACATTAGGGTTTTCAATTTTTTTGAGCTTCGAATTGATTGATTCATGAAAACTCCCTTCACAAATGTTGATCCTAGTAGCTTAATATTCATGTATGAATTTTTGTAGAATTTTTGGAGATTTTTTGGATTTTTGGGTATTTTTGAATATTTTAATATTATTTTCTAATTTTCGGAAATTAATTATTTAAATTATGAAATTGTGTTTTATGGTTAAATTAGGTGTTGAAATTAATTATAGGAATTTATTTGGAATTTTATGTATTTATTTTGAATTATTTAAGTTTATGTAATTTTGGGAAATTAGGGTTAATTGTGTTTTTAATTGAAATTAATTGGTTAATTGAGTTTAATTATTAATATTATTGATAAATATGTTGAGAAAATTAATTTTGGATAATTGTATAATTTTGGTGAATTTTTGAAGTAATTTTAGTATATTTATATATATAGGGGTATTTTGGTAATTTTACCCTAAATTGGCTAAAAATGTAATTTAATTGGTTTTAATAGTTATTTAAGGTGTAAAAATGATTTCTACAAATTATTTGGTATTTTTAACTAATTAAAACTATTTTTTCATGAATTATTTTCAATTATATATATAATATACGGTTTTTCTAATAAAATGAGTTTTTATTGGTTTTTGTAGTTTTTTTAAGGTTAATTATGTAATTTCTACTTATAAAATGAATTTCTATGTTATAAGGGTATTTTTGGTATTTTCAGAATTGTTCTGTGTTTGTGGACCCCGGTTGGTAGACTGTAGTTTGGAGTCCGACCGAGGGGTTGTGGATTTGTGTTGAGCCTGTTTTTCGAAGTGTATTTCCTTGCAGGGTCGGCTCTACTCTTTTGAGTAGAGAGATGTCCGTTTTACAGGGGAGGTTCTGCCGAATTTTCGATAGAATTCTCGTAAAACGTGATATCCAGTCGAACCCTAATTTCTAATTATGTGTTTAATACTCTAGATCGAATTCTAGGATTTCTGTTAGGTTTATTCTAATGTCGATTATTTATTGCTTGTTTAGTTGCGCCGAGACCGAGGGCTAGTGGACCAGGCCCCTCGGACCCGTCTCGTGGAGCGCACTAGGTGAGTTACTATACTATATATATATGCTTAGGATGCATGATTTAGAAATATATATTTTATTTCGATTAAAATGCATAAATTATATGATTTGTATTTAAGTGTATTATTAGTTTATTTTTGGTATATATTAAATTATATGCATGCTTTGTAAATAAAATAATTTAAAAATGTTTTTAAATATATTTCCAACTTAATGTATAATTTGATTGAATTCATTTGACATATATATACTCGAAATATACCTGGTTTACTTTTGGTATATTTCCGGTATATATATGGCTTATGTTGTTCTTTTATTGAACTTCATGCATCATTTATTTTTGTGAATGAATGATTTATATTATTATTGAAGGATATCGATAGAACGTGCTACCTAGTGGGCAGCACTAGGACCGAGTACGTACCGGTACGCCTATAGTATTTTAGGCTATACTACTAACTATTTGCGGATATTGATTGATCATGATTATTGATGTGTGTGATGGGATTTGGGTGTGATTGCTGAGCTCGGTTGACCAAGTGTCTCGGGGCCAATCACACTGGCAGTCAGACTGCTGGGAGCTCGGTTGACTTAGTGTCTCGGGGCCAGTCTACTGTCTAAATGGATTAAGTGGATATCTTTGGATTAAGTGAGCCGGCATGGCTAGAGTGTTGTCTAACATTAGCTGAGGTTTTTGATATCATAGGGTTCTATTTGATCCTTCATAAAAGATGATTTTTAGATAAAATATATAAAAAATGATTTTATTGCATTTGTGTGTAATTGCCTGTATATATATATATTAGATATATATTGTTGACTGTATGCATTATCATTTAGTGTATGTATATATATTATAGTAATTCACTCAGTGAGGTCTGACTCCCCTCCGTTGACTATTTTTCAGGAGAGTCAACATCTTCAGACCTCAGTAGCAGGTCGATACGCCGTATTTCTTCCACCCCGGCTTCTTTGTGTAAACTATTTACTTGAGTCTTATTTTTATAATCTAGACACTGCAGTAGTTGTGAATTAATTGTGGGATTTCATGTATTTTATTTAAAGAGATGTATTATATTGAAACTGGATTTGTACTGAAAGATTTTATATATATGTGATGAGATGAGATTTGGTTTAAATCCAGTGATGAAATGATATTGTAGTATTTATGATTTTTATTTCCGCTGCAAATTTAATATTGTTATTATTATTATTGCATGTTTTATTTTATTTTTAGGCTTGCTACGGGTTCCGGATTCGAAAGAATTCCCGTTCCCTAGCGCCGGTCATAGCCCCTGTTTTGGGTCGTGACAATATACAAAATTATTAACACTGCATATCCTGGTACAGTGTAAAAATATTTAAAAACACGGGATATTACATGCATCCTAAGCATATATATATAATATAGTAACTCACACTTAGTGCGCTCCACGAGATGGGTCCGACGGGCTTGGTCCCACTAGGCCTCGGTCTCGGTGCAACTAAACAAATAATAATGACAGAAATCAGAATAAACCTAACAGAAAATCCTAGAACTCAATCTAGAATATTAAACACAGAATCGAGATTAGGGTTCGACCGAACATCACGTTTTATGAGAATTCTACTGAAAATTCGGCAGAACCTCCCCTGTAAAATGGACATCTCTCTACTCAAAGAGTAGAGCCGACCCCTGCCAAAGAAACACACTTTGAAAATAAACGTAAAATTACATTCACAACCCCTCGGTCGGACTCCAAACTACAGTCTACCGACCAGGTCCACAATCACAGAAAAATTTTAGAAATGCCAAAAATACCCTTATAACATAGAAATTCATTTTATAAGTAGAAATTACATAATTAACCTTAAAGCACTGTAAAAATCGATAAAACTCATTTTATTAGTAAAATCGTATATTATATATATAATTGAAAATAATTCACGAAAAATAGTTGTAATTAGTTAAAAATACTAAATAATTTGTAGAAATCATTTTTTATACCTATAATAACTATTTAAAAC
>CANTUR010001465.1:0-119558 GCA_947683625.1 Mallotus nudiflorus | reverse complement strand
CTAGGAATTTTTTTTATAATTTTTTGAATTTATTTTGATTTTTGGTGAATTTTTGAATATTTAAATAATATTTTAGGAATTTTCGGGAATTAATTATAAAAATAGCAAATAATAATAATAATTGACATTTTGGTGTTATTATGTGTTGAGATAAATTTTAGGGTAAGGTAGATAATTTTAAGAATATTATACAATTTTTAGGAATTTTTATACTTTATGTCAAAATTAAATAATTAGGCTAATTTTGAAGATTTTGGTTAAATAGGTTATGAAATTTGATAAATGAGGTTATTAATGAATAATATGAATTTTAGGACTCAAATTATAATTTTTGAGATTTTTATACTATTTTTATAAATACATTTGAGGTTTATGCCAAAAATTTGATTTTTAGTTAAATAATACTTTTGGGAAAAAATACTGTTGATTGATTAAATATTTTTTTTATAATATTGGGAGGAATTGTCTTGAGAAAAATAAGTTTTAAATGATTAGATAATTTTAAGGAAAATTTTTGTATATATAGCACATTATGTAATTCATATATATACTAGGGGTAAAAATGTAATTTTACACTAAATATGATAAATATATATTTTAATTAGTTTTAGTAGTATTTAAAGGGTTTAGATAAATTTTATAAATTAATTGATATAATTTCCTAAGTAGTGTAAAATTTTAAATGTCCAATTTTCAATTTATATATATATATATATATATATATATATTCATATAATATATTACAAAGGTTTTCATTTGGATAATAATTATAATTATACTATTAGTAATGGAAAACAAATTTAATTGTTTAATTTTGAATAATTGAGATTTTACACAATTTTATTTATTTTAGTGTGTGTGTAAATGGAGAAATAAATATTATTAATTTTGATACTTTTTGAGTTGTGATCTCGGTCGGAGCAAATTGTAGTCTTGGGAGCTCGACTCGAGTGTGAATAGTTGTGTATTTTGGAAGTGCATTTTCTTATGCAGGTCTGGCTCTACCTTCGGTAGAGAGATGTCCGTTTTTCAAAGGAGACTCTGCCGAAATTTCGATAGATTTTCTCGTAAAACGTGATACTTGTAAAATTCCTACCGTTAGTTAGGTTAAATCCTGTCTGTCGAGTCTCGTCCGGTTTTCCTCGAGTCAGTCTAGAATTTTATTATTTTGTTGATTTTTGATTTCGATTCCTTAGTCATGTTTTAAAAAGTCGATTCATTATTTTTCTTTTAGAGCATATCGGAGCAGAAGCTGTGAGACCGAGGCAGACGCGTGGTCGTCAGCCTTCACATTCATCCTGTAACTCGATAAAATGATCTGTGCGTGTGTTTATTTAAAGAAATGCATGCGCTCGTATTTCTATTATATTGATTATATGATTTATTCAATTTAATGCTATCATTTACGATTTAAATGCAATCTATATATTTAAAATCGATTTGAGAAATTTTGGTAGAACGAGCTACCTGGTGGGCCTCACCAGGACTATGTGCACATGGTAGAGATTGAGAGATGGATCCAAAAATTGTATGATTGATGAATGTTAAACTGGGACGGGTGCCTCGGTAGAAGCCTTTGCTTTCGGGGACCGCCAGTGATTGGAAAGTCAATAATGGACTGGGATGGGTGCCTCGGTTGATGCCTTAGCTCTCCGGGGACCGCCAGAGCCATATATTTGGATTAAGTGAATGACTACGGCTTGGTGCCTCGGTTGATGCCCTTGCTCTCGGGGATCGGTAGTCTAGTTCGAATAAATGGGCCCAGTTGGCCATGTAGATTGTTGGGTTTAGGGTTCTATCGAGATTTTTTTCAAAAGCTATAATTATATATTATAAATTATTTTCACTATAACGCATTAGTTTTCGAAAAGGTTTCAAACCGTATAGCTCTTTTTGTTGACTTACTCAGTGAGGTCTGATTCCCCTCAATTTATTTTTTTTCAGGAGCTTGGGAGTTCAACCTCAGACTACCTCTACGCCGGGTTTCTTCCTCACCGGCTATTTTAAGTAGGTCATAATAAGTTGTACTGTGTGTTAATCTAGGTTACTGCACAGTATATGTATTAAGATTTATATGGTTTAAACATAATTATGTAATTTATTTATGTAAACCACGCTTATGTATAAGTTTCAATTTGATTTATAATATGAGATATTGAAATACATTATTATTTAAGCAGCTGAATTTGTGTATTCTGAGAAAAATCAGTTTGATAATGTGTTCTATTTTAAAGTAAAGTTTAATATAGGAATGGTTTTATTTTCCTTTTCCTTTAGGCTTACTACGTGTTTCGGGGGCCTTATGCTTACCCATTCCCTAATGCCGGTCACGTGCCCTCGGGTTCGGGTCGTGACACAAGAATTTGATATAAACAACAAAACTAAACAAATCATTCATTATCATCATTAACATCACCAATGCCCAATAACATCGCCACCACTAATAAAATCAACACTACCAAAACAACATAAAAAATCCAAAATATACAAAAATAAAAAAAAAGCAACAAAATCAACAAGAAAAAATAGATAGAAGGTAATGGTTAAGATTGGCAAAACTTGAGATGTACAGTGATGAGAGTTAATATAGGGAGGTAATGATTTTACAAACATCAGTTCTGCAAAAGGAGGTATCGTTGCTCGTTAAAGGCAACGATAGTATTTGCTTAAGAGGAGAGACAATGCTAATTGTTGGGAGAATAGAGGCATTGTTATTCACTAGGAGAGAAGAGGTAGTTGTTTGGTGGGAGAGGTGGCGGTTGCTAGGAAAAGGCAGTAGCGGTGGTTGCTAGGAAAGGCAGTAGCGATGGTTGCTAGGAAAGGCAATAGTAACAACTGCTAAGAAAAGTGGTCACGAAAGTTCTTGGGAGAGGCAAGGGCTATAGTTACTAAGACAGGTGGCGATGGTGTTTAGTGGGAGAAGTAGAGATGGTAGTAGTAAAGGATTTTTTTAATCTTGTATTTTGATGATTGAATTTTTAATTTAATGCATTAACTAAACATTATTTAATGTAAAATAAATATTTTAATAAGAAGTAATTAATTTAATGAGATAATGTTGTACACTCTCTAATTTTAACTAGAATTTGGGGCAAATTACCAAAATTTACATCTTTCTGGGTTCAATAGCCTAAAAAATTAATTTTGGGATTAATTTCACCTTGGATGATAGTTCAGGCGGCAAATTGCTACTTTAGCCATTTGTCTTCTCTAAAAGAGCAAAAACTACCTAGAAATTTAAAAAAAAAAAATTAACAAAAAATAAAGCTTTGCTATATTCTTATTGCTATATTTCTTATTGCTATATTTCTTATTCATTTTCATGACTTGGAACAATAAGATATATAGGGTGTAAGCATTTTCTTTTTCCAAAGCTAAAGTAGCAATTCACCTCTCAACTATCATTTAAGGTGCAATTAATTTCAAAATTAACTTTTTAGACTATTTAACCCAAAAAGATTATAATTTTGACAACTCACCCATTTTTTCTTTAAGATAGGAGAGTGATCAACACTCTCCTTGTTTATAAAAATAAATAATTTTTTAATAAAAAAAATATTTTAAAAGAATAAAAAGAGTTCCAATATCTAATTCTTTATATTAATGGTATACTTCTCCACCACCAACGATGAAACACCAATTAAGCTTCCGCTCCCACCAAACTACTAAATCACCATCAACTATGAACCATCATCAATGCATGTGACTCTACTTTTCACCAATGACACTGTTGCTCCATCACTAGATGAACCATCATCGAAAGACTTTCTTGTTTTACCACCAGCTATGAACTACCGTTGATGACACTATTATGCCATCATTGATGAGGATGATGTTGATGATGATTGTAGGCGGCAGTTTTGATTGTGCGTCCAAGTGTTGGCAACTACGACACTGTGTGAGCTCGAGGCTCATTAGGAAATACATAGTGGGCTTGAAGCCTAAAATGGAGATAGGAGTCACCACTTGGATGAAAGCCAAGACATATTATATAGCAACTGGATTCCACAAAGGTTCATAGAATCCATCATCAGAGATAAGGTTCAAAAAACTAGGTATGGGCTTTTGGAATGCCCACCCAACCTTGCAGTTGGCCTCCGTGTGTGTTTTGTATTTTATTACCTTTGATTATTAATTTATTTCCTTATTAACATGCAAATCACGATTGGTTTTCCAATTTTAGATTTTTTCCCAAGTTTGCACATTAATCCCCATTTCATGCTTTTATCCTCAACATTCAATCACAAATAAATTAAAACAAATAAAAATAATTTACAACCATTCATTCCAAATAAAAGAGATAGAGATTAAGGATTACAACTTTTGGTGTAAATAAATATAAAAATACTAAAAATAAAACCATACATAAAACCTAAAATAAACTAATTAATTATGCAAATTAATACTCTAAAAAAATAAATAAAGCAAACGTTTAGTGACTAAAAATCACCAAATAATTCCTACAATACATAAAAAAGTTAATTTCATACAACAACAATAATAATATTTACAAATCATCAAGAAATAGTATTCATAAAAATAAATGAAAATAAACTCATAAAATGATACACTAAATAACATAAAAAAAGGAAAATAACATAGAAACAATATTGATCAAACATAACAATCATGCATACAATCAAGAAATATAACATATTAGATAAGGAAATTATGCCAAACATGCAAGATAATAGCTAAAAATCAAGATAAGAACCCGCAGAATGTTGGTCAAGAGGCAATGCCTCCGTTGCCTCATCTCAACAGGGACAGAGACAAACTACATTTCTTAGATCTTAAGAAACTCAACAACCATGCAAATAAATAAGGAACAGATGCAAATATACAAATATTAACAATCAATATTCAATGTCTCATGCAATCATGCTCCTCTATGAACTTAAATAAGAAATATAGCTTAAGAAAAACACAAAAAAGAACAACAAATCAAGGTTTTAATAAATATGAAGAACTAAAAGCTAAAAATGGAGAGACTCACTGTCTTGGACAAGCTAATGCTCCTAACTGAGCTCTCAGAGCTTGGTTGATGGAGGAGTGGCCTTGAATGCAAGGAGGTCCCCTCTTCTTCTCAAGAATCAAGTCCCTTAATCTTCAAAGTCTCTTTCCTTCTTCTTCTTTCCTTTCTTCTTTTCTTCCTCTTTCCCTCTATTTTTTTCCTCTTTCATGCATTATTCTTTCTTTCTTCAATCACCTTACTTTTTCTAACAACCAACCCACCTTCTTTGACTTTGCCCTCACATTCCCTTTTAAAGCCCTTCCTATTTTCTCCTTTTTTAAATTCCTAAAAACTCATTCTCACCCTCTCCTATTGCCTTTTTTCTAAGCTTTTTTCCCTGCTTTTTTCCTTTCTTTTATGTTAAAAAAATGACCAACTCTTTAGTAGGTGAGCCTCCAACCACTACCATTAATGGCATTTAACACTACAAAGAGTGGGTGTGAAGAGGCGGTACCTCTTCAATAAGGCGTCGCCTTACCGATGCCTAGGGTAAAAAGACAATACCTCTTTATTGAGGCAATCGCCTCTTCACCTGGGCTAGGTTAAGGCCTTGGGTGAAGAGACAATGGGCTTGGGCTTTGGCTTTTATTTTGGGCTTGGATATGGTATTTGTGGGCTTGGCTTAGTGTTTGGGCTTGGCATAGTGTTTGGGCTTTCAAAGTCAATTTTAAAGAAGTCTTAGGCTCCCCTTACATTCAAAAGTCGAACTTTCTCATCATCGGGCTTTCGTTGCAGGTCGATCAAACTAACAGTGTCCACAGTTTGGCCCCTTAGTTTTTAAAAAATTAAATTTTTTAGAAATAATTTTTCAAAAAAGCAACATGCACATTAAATAATAAGGAGTAAGGATGACATACCTGACCTGCAAGCTTCACTTGGGCCGTCAGCCTTAGGAATTCAAACCCAAGAGGTTGAACTTCCTCTCTAAAATATGACCATGTTCCTCGGGTTTTCTTAGCCCGATTAGCCACTCATTAATAAATTTTATCATGAATCTCGAGCATGGCCCAATCTTCACTTAGTAGAGATAGAAGAGAAACATAGTCATGATCCTCAGGTTAAGCTAACTCGATCAGCTACTCATTACAAATTTAGCGTGATTCCCAACTTTTTCTAGCTCTATAAGTCACTCAGTAGAAGAGATGAAATGTAACCGTGTTCCTTGGGTTTTCCTGACTTATCAGTTACTCATTATAGTTTGGCTTGAATCTTGAGTATGGCCCAGTCTCCACTTAGTAAAAAGAGAGATGAAATGTAATCATGATCCTTGGGTTTTTCTAGCCCGATCAGTTACTCATTATAGTTTGGCGTGAATCTTGATCATGGCCCAATCTTCACTCAATAAAAAGAGATGAAATGTAACTATGATCCTAGGGTTTTCCTGGCCCAATCATTTACTCATTATAGTTTGGCATAAAACCTAGATTTTCCTGGCCCAAGAATTACTCAGTAAAAGAAGAATGGACTTAGGGGATTCAAATCCAACCAGACACCTCTTGAGATGTGCGCTTCGAGGATTCAAACCTGACTAGACACTTATTTTTTTCTGTGCGCTTTGAGGATTCAAACCCCGACCAGGCGCTTATCCTCTGTGATGCTTCAATTAAAATGCATTAAAATCCAAATATTGATCTTGGGGTACACCCGATCGGTGATGCAAAAATTCTTATCATTTTGTTTTCCAGCGGGCCATAAGCCATTATATGCTTTATTTCATTAAATAGGCCTCACCCTCTTTTCCTCATCTTCTCTTCTTAATCTTCCTTTCTCATCCTAATCATATAAATTCTCACTTTTTTTTCTCCAAGGGTCACTTTCACCTTTCTGATTCTGTCTCTTTTCTTTTTTCGTCTCCTTTCTCTCCTTCTTTCTTATTCTCCATATTCTCTGACATAGACACCACACGAACCCCAGATTTGCCTATATGGGACCCCCGTAACACCTATAGTGCACCCTTCCTAGAGTTTCAGGCTCAATATCAAAGACGAGATCCCCTTATTTGTAAACGTGCGATCCCATATCTACGACTTGGCCACCGAAGAGGTTAGTACTCAATTTCTTTAATTTTTTCTTATAAATATCATCAAATAGTATCATGTTACTATTTATATATGCATATTTATCAATTTAACTAAAAGAAATTAAATTCTATTGATTAAAAATTAAAATTTTGAATTATTCTATCCAATTATTTTTATGAAGAGGCGATTGCTTCTTCATAAAAAGGCGTTCACCTCCTGTGTAATGAGGCGATCGCCTCTATATCTGGAGGCGATGCCTCATTACTAAGGTAATCGCCTCAGCAAGAGGATTTTAGCAAAATTTTGAAATTTTTATTACATAAAATGACAATTTTGCTCCCTATTTTATTCCCTTAGCTCGATGCGCACACCCTCAAGGGTGTTAGGAAATTTAGTGGTGCACGCATCTAGTACGATGAGCTTTCTGAGGCCATACAGACTCGGATTCATGACACTAGGTTCTCCAATTTTATCCTAGCACTCCTAACACAGTAGGGGCGTATAAACTACCAAGCCTTGCATACCCTGATGGAGGTCTGACACCACCAATACCTTTCATCTTCCTTTTGGGGAGTTCACCCTGGACCCAATAGCCTATACCATAGTTTCTGGCATTGCTTGTGCTGGGAATTCTATTCCCTTCAATGCCAGCCTTCATAAGTTATCTCCTAACCATCTCGCTTTCATCGAGCATCTGCTTAGGGTGGTCCCAAACATGCAAGGGACCCATATAGTGAAGCTCAAGTTGATTAGGAGCTTCTACACCCGTGCTAGAGTTGAGGTGGCCCACTACACCCCCTACATATCAATCAGGTGGTGTGTGCTTTCCTCGTTTATCTGTTGGGCACTACTCTTTTCGCAAATATAGCCAGCTCTATGGACTTGAGCTTCTTGATGCCTCTAAGGGACCTAGACTTAGTAGCGACCTACGATTAGGGCAGTTGTGCCGTAGTTTATCTTTATAGGAGTATGGATGAGCTGATACACGGAGCCAGGTGACTCTGCAGTTTTTGGCATGCCATATTAGTATTTTACTTCCTCTATCTCCTTTTATATTCCATTCCAACTATTGTTGTTCGATCTTACTGACAACCCTTTGTTTCTCTCATAGGACTGGGCTTTAGAGCTGAAGCTGATAGTGGGGATCACCAAGGTCATTGACACTCCTTTCCCCACAATGGTGAGGTGGGTCCTAACTGGGCTTGGAGGAGGCCTATGGCTAGTGTTCATATCCATCATGAGCGATTGAACATGCTCATTCATGACGAGGTATGCACCTATAAATGTAATTGAGATTAGCAATAAACTTATTGATCAAATTCACTTACTTACTTATTTATTCTTGTAGCTATGCCCAGACTTATAGGGCCCTCAGGTTGGGTAGACGCAGGCCATGGTTTACTCCATCCCTCTATCCAGGAAGAGGGTTCTACTCAGAGGCCCTGATTATAGAGTTTGGTTCCTCTGGGAGAGGATGAAACAGTGGCGTTCAGGTGCCCGAGTAAGGCGTCCACCTCTTGCTCTTCCCCAGTATATCTTCTAGGCACATGAGTTAGAGGGAGATGAGCTCGATCAGGTCCTATAGGGAGAGGATGTAATACCCTATATATATATATATATATATATATATATATATATATATATATATATATATATATATTATTTGAATAAAAAGGGACATATATTTTTTTCTTTTTCTCTCAAATAGTACTAGTAATAGTTATTTTTTTTGCATTATATTATAGTATAATTGTGTTAACATTATATTTTAGGCTAAATATTGGTTTAAATGTGTGTATATCTATTCATATGTAGGTATCTATATATATATATATGTATGTATGTATGTATGTACACTAATAAATACTTGAATACACATGTATATATATTTATATATGGTATATATGTAGTATATTTATATATAGTTATAATATAGTATATATAATTAGTAGTTATAATATAATATAGTTATAATTAGTGGTTATAATATATATATATGTATATATATATATATACATATATATATATATATATATATATATATATATTTTTTTTTTTTTTTTTACAGAAACAGAGCCGAAGCTCCTCCCTCTCCCCCCATTCGCGCGACGCCCTCGACCCGCCACCATCACTACGCCTCCCCCCACCTCCGGTCAGCCGTCTGCTGCTTCCTCTTCCTACTCCCTCGCCTCCGGTCACCTGCAGAGCCGTTGGAAGCCGCTGGAAGAGAAGAAGCCGAGAGTTTGCTCCAAACTCACCCAAGCTTCATCCGGCCACCATTTTCCTCTATTCCGGTGCCAATCTCCTCCCCTTGCACCGGTGAGACTCATTCTAAGCTTTGTTTAAGCTTTGGTCATGAATTGATTGAGTTTTGGTTGATTTTTAGTTTTGAGCTCTAAGGTTTTGGAAATTTTTTTAGCTCGATTTAGATGGATTCATGCAAACTCCCTTTACAAATGTAATTCCTAGTAGCTCAATCTACCTCTAGGAATTTTTTTATAATTTTTGAAATTTATTTTGATTTTTGGTGAATTTTTGAATATTTTAATATTATTTTAGGAATTTTCGGGAATTAATTATAAAAATAATAAATAATAATAATAATTGGTATTTTGGTGTTATTATGAGTTGATATAAATTTTAGGGTAAAGAAAATAAATTTTTTAGAATATGATACAATTTTTAGGAATTTCTATACTTTATGTCAAAATTTAATTATTAGGCTAATTATATTTTTTATTAGAAGAAATTAAAAGCCATTAATATTTTTTAATTATATTAAGAATTTAACATTGAGAAAATAAGTTTTGGATGATTAAATAATTTTAAGGAATTTTTTTTTAGTATATATAGCACATTATGTAATATATATATTCTAGGGGTAAAAATGTAATTTTACACTAAATATGATAATATATATATATTTAATTAGTTTATTAATATTTAAAGGGTTTAGATAAATTTTATAAATTAATTAATATAATTTCCTAGTAGTGTAAAATTTTAAATGTCAAAATTTTCCAATATATATAATACATTACAAAGGTTTTAATTTGGATAATAATTATATTTATATTGTTGGTGATGGAATACGAATTTAAATTGTTTAATTTAATTGAGATTTGATATAATTTTTAACTATTCTAGTGTGTATGTATGTGAAATATATATATATTTGAGTAATAAATAGTATTAATTTTTGATATTGTTTGAGTTGTGATCTCGGTCGGGGCAAATTGTAGTTTTGGGAGCCCGACTCGAGTGTAGGTGTTTGTGATTATTAGAAGTGCATTTTTTATACAGGTCTGGCTCTGCCTTTGGTAGAGAGATGTCCGTTTTACAGAGGAGACTCTGCCAAAATTTCGGTAGATTTTCTCGTAAAATGTGATACTCATAAAATTCCTATCGTTAGTTAGGTTAAATCCTATCTGTCGAGTCTCGTCCGGTTTTCCTCGAGTCAGTCTGGAATTTTATTATTTTGTTGATTTCTGATTTCGATTCCTTAGTCATGTTTTAAAAGTCTATTCATTATTTTTCTTTTAGAGCATATCGGAGCAGAAGCTGTGAGACCGAGGCAGACACATGATCGTCAGCCTTCGCATTCATCCTGTAAGTCCATAGAATGATCTGTGCATGTGTTTCAATTAACAAATGCGTGCACTCATATTTTAGTATTGATTATATGGTTTATTTAATTTAATGTTGCTATTTAAGATTTATATGCATTTTATTTATTTAAAATCGATTTTAAGAAATTTTGGTAAAACGGGCTACCTGGTGGGCTTCACCAGGACTATGTGCACATGGTAGAGATTGAGAGATGGATCCGATGTATATATGATTGGTGAATGTTAAACTGGAACGGGTGCCTCGGTGGAAGCCTTTGCTCTCGGGAACCGCCAGTGATTGGAAAGTCAATAATGGACTGGGATGGGTGCCTCGGTTGCTGCCTTAGCTCTTGGGGACCGCCAGTGCCATTTATTTGGATTAAGAGAATGACTACGGCTTGATGCCTCGGTTGATGCCTTTGCTCTCGGGGACCGGTAGTCTAGTTGGAATAAGTGGGCCCAGTTGGCCATGTAGATTGTTGGGTTTAGGGTTCTACCGAGATTTTTCAAAAGCTATAAATATATATATTATAAATTATTTTCACTATAAACATATATAGTTTTCAAAAGGCTTTCAAACTGTACAACTCTTTTATTGACTTACTCAGTGAGGTCTGATTCCCCTCAATTTATTTTTTTTCAGGAGCTTGGGATTTCGACCTCAGACTACCTCCACGCCGGGTTTCTTCTTCACCGGCTATTTTATGTAGGTCATTGTAAGTTGTACTGTATGTTAATCTAGGTTGCTGCAGTAGTATATGTTCTAAGTATTTGTATGGTTTAAACATAATTGTGTAGTTTATTTGTGTAAACCACGCTTATGTATAAGATTTGAATTCAATTTATAATATGCGATGTTGAAACATATTTTTATTAAGCAGTTGATAATATGTTCTGTTGTTAATTAAAGTTTAAAATATGAATGACTTTATTTTCTTGTCCTTTAGGCTTACTACGAGTTTTGGGGGCCTTATGCCTACCCATTCCCTAGTGCCGGTCACGTGCCCTCGGGTTCGGGTCGTGACAGAGGATGCCGCAGACTATTGTGAGAGGAGGAAGTCTCGCTATGTGGACTTTACATGAGCTCATTTGCTGTAGCGAGTGCCCCTTCATGGGCCTGCACTTTAGGTAAGCATGCAATGTTTTATTTATTTATTTTATATTTACTTACAGATGTTGTTCTTTGAGTTATTTTTTCATCTTTTAGGCAGCTACTAGGGCACCCGCTCCTCGTCCTAGGCCCTCTGCACATGAGAGGCCTCATCAGCGCCCGCGCATCATTCCCAATGGTGAGGGCTCTTCTTCTAGGGTGCCCTCCTTGACAGACACTTCTAGTTCTTGATCCTAGGTAGTGGCCTGTAGGACTCACTGCCACTCTCGATTTGCTGACTCGTTGTTAGATGCCTTCTGGTGAGCTTACTCGTCAGTTTTTGACGTTGGATACAACTCTAGAGCCAGCACTCTTCCTAGAGGCTACTAACCATGTAAGTTTCCTTCTCTCGAAACTGTGTTCTCAAGTCTTATAACACATGGTTAATTCTAACATTATCATTGGAAGAGATACCTCGAGATCAGGGGAAGTACATGTACTGAGTGATCGAGGCCCACAAGGACTTCCTGATGTAGGCGGACTTAGCATTGGAAGGTAAACATAAAATATGCTTTATTTCTACATGTATGCATGCTTTCATAATTTTCTTCCCTTTTATATGAATGGACGAGAAAAAGCAAAGTGTATTCAAATTTACTCTCTCTCTATCCTTTTCTTTCATCTAAATAGTTGTCTACATTGCATTTCCATTTCACAATAGATTGGAATCTAGTTAAAGTACTAAATTTGAGACAAATTTTAAGTTATTGGAATTAATTGCAATAATTCAATGTATTACGACTAATTTACAATGATTTATATAATTGTATGACGATTAGAAAAATTAATTTAAAAAAAATTAAATAATCAAATGATAAAAACGACGTTTAGGATGTTGAAAAAATTATGGGTGCAATAATGACCACTAAGATAATTTTACAAAAAAAAATAATAATATATTAATAATTATAAAACAAAAATAATCAGATAAATCCTTTTTTTTTTAATCTGGTGAAATAATTTCACGAAGTTGATTTTTAAAAATAATGATTTGAGCTCAATGAACTACCTAAGCATGAATTTTTGGTTTCTCAAAGCCAAATTTTAGGTTGAGGAGTTAGTTGATATACTTCAAAACGGTAGAATCTTATGCAAATTCTTCAAAAGGAAATCATCAGTAAATGATAAAAAACAAAAAAAAAAACCTCATATTCTATCTGGATTATATGCTAGGTAGGGGTAGTCATGGGCTGATTTTGGTTTAAAATTGTCCGAATCAAAATTAAAATTGAAATTGATTAAATTTAAAGTTGGCTAAAATCGGCATAGAACTAAAAAGAAAGTAGTTTAGAGTCAGTTTCACTTTCCATAGAACTGAAATCAATAATTCAGATTCCAAACCAAATGGTTTCGATTCAAAATCAAAATTTCTTTAAAAAAAATTAACTTATTTAACCAAATGAATCAAACTGAAATTGAACCATGATGCGGCTAGTTCTGGTTCATATGAAACCAGGTTCATGAACATCGAACACCCTTAATGTTGCGAGTTGTTTTTTGCATTTCAAGCTAAAAACTTAATTGACTAAATATAAAAAATAAGAAAGAAATTTAAGAAGTGATATTCTATAAAAATACCATAAAAATAGGTAACACAGGAATCATTTTCTTCTTCTTCTTTTTAGATGAGTAATATTTAAAGTTCATTAACCTTCTTTCCAATCAGTAGAAGAGGTAGATAGGCTATAATAAGCAAAGCTCCAACTCTTTTCCCCCTTTTCAAGTTAAGGGCTTCAGAATCATTAAGGTTTGTTCAACTTCCTACAAAACCAACAAAAAATCCTTCTCATTTCAAAAGTTAAAGAAAAAAAAAATGATTACACTAGAAAAGTGGTAATATGCTACCTGCCCACAAGACAACCAGAACATTGAAATTACATTGTCACATGTTCAATTACAACTAGCAAAAAGCAAAAAGTTTTTCGATACATTTTTTTATTGTAATTTGTGGGTCTCAATTTTCTTTGTTTGCCATCATCTTCACCCTTCTCAAACTGAGCCTGTCTGCTTCCCACTTGTGTAATTCATATGAAGATTTACTCCTTTAATTTAGTAAGTTTTTTTTTTTTTTTTTTTGCATCAAAAGACTTTACTTGTTTTGTTTAGTTTGTTTTCAATTGTCTTGTAGCAATTAAGTTTGTATAATTGAGTTTTGAGTTTGTAGGGTTAGCAACCCTAACTTAACATTGGATGCATTACTTCAAAATTTTCACTGTTTACATTAGTTAATATTTTTGTGGATTAATTACTATAGCATCACCGAGATTTGATCTATTATACTATTAACTTCAAGTGTCTTTAATAATTAATTTAAATATAAATAATTAGTAATAAGAATGTAATAATTTAACCAAATAAAACTTCATAGATGAAATTCTATTCTATTAAACTATTACATTCTATTATTTAATTTACTATTAAATAGACTAATAAAAAAATTAAAAATTTTATTTGGTTCTTAAATTTATATTATAATCTTAAAATCATTCATTTTTATTTTAAATTAATATAGATGTTTAATTTATTATGATTTTTATTATAATAGTAATTATAATATAAACATATTAATTTAAAATTGGCATTACTCAAATATGACTATGTAACTAGTACTACATTAATTAAGGTTTATCATATTGATATGAATTTAATTATCAATTCTTAGTAAAACTATTTTTGTGCGTGTATAGATGCACACATATTGTTTACAAATTTTTTGAAAATTATAATTATTAAATCTCATTAAAACAATTTGTTTCAGCACGGTGAGCCTTGTTCAGGCCTAAAGCCAATTATAAAAATTGAGTTCATATAAATATGATTCAATGGACATCGAATACATAAAATACATCGACATGGTGTCAACTGTGAAACTAAGTACATATCAATATAATAAATTATAATCGTTGCAATATCAATTATATAAGCTGTATTAGCATGGTAACAATTAGTAAAATTAAGTATATGTCGATAAGATAAATTCTAATGAATAAAGTATTGATTACATATACTTATTACAGTAGCATCAATTTTAAATCAATATGTTTAAATTTTATTTTGAAGTTAAAAATAAAAATTATTTAGTTGCTATAATATACCATTGCAATAAAAGCACAATAAATTAATTATTTTCTATTAATTTAATATAAATTAAATTAATTTTTCTCTTAAATTAATATAGACGTTTAATTTATTATGAATTTTATTATAATAGTAATTATAATATAAACATATTAATTTAAAATTGGCATTACTCCAATATGACTATGTAACTAGTACTACATTAATTACCATTTATCATATTGATATGAATTCAATTATCACTTCTTAGTAAAACTATTTTAGTGTGTGTATAAATACACACACATTTTTTACAAATTTTTTGAGAATTACAATTATTAAATCTCATTAAAACAATTTATTTCAGCATGGTGAGCCTTGTTCAAACTAGAGCCAATTATAAAAATTAAGTTCATATAAATACGATAAACTTTAATCAATGGATATCGATTACATAAAACACATTAACATGGTGCCAATTGTGAAAATAAGTACATATCAATATAATAAATTATAATCGTTGCAATATCAATTATATAAATCATATTAGCATGGTAACAATTAGTAAAATTGAGTATATGTCGATATGATAATTTTAATTAATAAAGTATTGATTACATATTCTTATTAAAATATCATCAATTCTAAATCAATATGTTTAAAATTTATTTTGATGTTAAAAATAAAAATTATTTAGTTACTATAATATACCATTGCAATAAAAGCAAAATAAATTAAAAAAATTATATTAATTTAATAAAAAATTGGATAAATTTAAAATTATGTCGTAAGTTCGGAGATCAAATAAAACTTTTAATTTTTTCAAATTGATTTATTTAATGGTAAATTAAACTGCATGGATGTAATAGTTTCACGGAGCAAATTTTCTAAAATGTTATAATATTTATTAAAAACATAAGGACCTAACATTATAATAGATCAAATTTTAAGAATATTACAGTAATTAATCCTATTTTTATATGAGCTTGTATGTATCTAATTCTTTCATCTACACTTTTCTTACTTATTTTAATAAGGCGCAACATGTAGTTGGGGGAAAAAAAACAATAAATTTATTTTTGTTCATTTTTACTCTTCTAATTTTTTTTAAGGATTCAATAAAATATAAATGACCCCTACCACTCCTTCTGTTCGTGACGTACCCATGTCGGCTAACTCGGTGAGTCCTGGACCTTCTACCACTCTGTTGTTAACTACCCGCAGCCTGCTAACTCGAACTACCAATGTGAAATGCTGGCTGCTGGTACTCGGGAGCTACACCATATCCACTGCCCCCAACCATATAGGGATCTATCATGGTGCCCTTGCGGATATGTCGCCTCTTAATCAAACGGGCCTCCTCAATCACACTCTCTAAGGTGCGGTCCTCGATACGTATACCAATAAAAGCGGGTCCCAATCTAGTAACATACAGCTCCACTGCTCTGTAAGGGTCCCTCCTGATATCTTCTGCATGTCGGGATAGCCTATTAAACTCTCTGGTATAGTCCTCCACTGACCTATCCCCTCTAGTGATGTGGAGTAACTGCCACCTATAGGCATCTCTAGTGGCTGAAGGACAAAAGAATCTCAAAAAGTGGTCCTTAAACTCTGGCCAAGTCAACTCATGCATAGATGGCTAAATCGACTGCATAAACCAGTCTTGAGCTGCCGCCTGAACTGACAACTCCACAATCATAATCCTCTGATAATCCGTGTGTCCCGTCCTGGTACATGCCTTAATCGCGTTAATGAAGTTTAAGGCATCATCCCTACTGTCAAAAGAAACTCTACCAATCCGAGAGTAAAGAAGTGGTGCCTCAGTATTTGACATCCCCTGATTCCTCTGCTGAAGCATTTGCTATATAAGGGGCATCGCTTGATTCAATGCTGCTAGACCCTGATTAATCCCTACCAGTCCAGCTGCAAAGGCTATGGGATCTACAGCTGGGGCTTCAGGCTCAACTGGCTGCTGCTCAGGAATCTCAGTTGCAACTACCCTGGCTCGACCTCTACCTCTACCTCTGCCCCTACAACATGGAGCAGGAAGGGGAGCCTCATCATGCATAGACTGCTCATCAAGTCTAAGGGTCGGATCGACATCAGGGTCGGTACACACATGCCTCATTCTGAAAAGAAGACAAGGAAAATTGAATTCAAAACGGGGTAAGAATATTTAACATAACACGAAATTAGAAATAAGAACATCTCAAAGACAATTATCAACCCTAAAGCTGCAGTAGTTATACAGAAAGATAGACATGGACAATTAATCGAACTTATGCTCTGATACCAACTTTATCACGACCTGAGCCCGAGGGCACATGACCGGTACTAGGGAATGGGTAGGCATAAGGCCCCCGAAACCCGTAGTAAGCCTAAAAGAAAGAAAAATAAAACCTTCCATTTTTAAACTTTAATTTATAACAGAACATATTATCAAACTAATTTTCCTTAAAAATAAACAAATTCAAGTGCTTAATAAAAGTGTGCTTCAACGTCACATATTATAAATCAAACTTAAATCTTTATACATAAGCGTGGTTTATACAAATAAATTACACAAATATACTTAAACCATAAAATTCTTAGTACATATACTACTGCAGCATCCTAGAATAATACAACAGTACAGCTTACAATGACCTACATAAAATAGCCGGTGAAGCAGAAACCCGGCGTGGAGGTAGTTTGAGGTCGAACTCCCAAGCTCCTGAAAAAAAATAAATTGAGGGGAATCAGACCTCACTGAGTAAGTCAATAAAAAGAGTTGTACGGTTTGAAAACCTTTTTGAAAACTATATATTTATAGTGAAAATAATTTATAATGTATAGGTATAGCTTTTGAAAAATCTCGGTAGAACCCTAAACCCAAAAATCTACATGGCCAACTAGGCCCACTTATTCCAACTAGACTACCGGTCCCCGAGAGTAAAGGCATCAACAGAGGCACCAAGTCATAGCCATCCACTTAATCCAAATATATAGCACTGGCGGTCCCCGAGAGCAAAGGCATCGACCAAAGCACCCATCCCAATCCATTATCAACCTTACAATCACTGGCGGTCCCCGAGAGCATAGTCTTCCACCGAGGCACCCATCCCAGTTTAACATTCACCAATCATATACATTACGGATCCATCTCTCAATCTCTACCATGTGCATATAGTCCTGGCGAAGCCCACCAGGTAGCCCGTTCTACTAAAATTTCTCAAAATCGATTTTAAATAAATAAAATACGTTTAAATTTTAAATAACATCATTAAATTAAATAAATCATATAATCAATATAATAAAAATACGAGCGCATGCATTCTTTAAATAAACACACGCACAGATCGTTCTATTGACTTACAAGATGAATGCTAAGGCTAATGACCACGCATCTGCCTCAGTCTCACGACTTCTACTCCGATATGCTCTAAAAGAAAAATAACAATTCGATTTTTAAAACATGACTATGGAATTGAAATAAAAAAAAATCAACAAAATGGTAAAATGATAGGCTGATTCAAGGAAGACCGGACAATACTCAATAGACAGGATAGAACCTAACTAACGGTAGAAATTCATAACGAATATCATGTTTTACGAGAAAATCTACTGAAATTTTGGCAGAGTCTCATTTGTAAAACGGACATCTCTCTACCAAAAGTAGAGTCAAATCTGCATAGAAAACGCACTTCTAATAACAATAGACATACACACTCGAGTCGGGCTCCCAAAACTACACTTAGTCCCGACCGAGATCACAACTCAACAAAACATCAAGAATTAATATCATTTATTTCCCAAAATACGTATTACACATACATATATACTAAAAATATAAAATCTCAATTATTCAAAAATTAAAAAACTAAATTTGCATATCATTATCAAAATATAATTATAACCTAAATCAAAACCATAATACCAAACATGCTAATTACAACCTTATATTCAACTTTTATTACCAAAATAATGTATTATAAATACATATATATAATATTTGGAATTAATATTTAAAATTAACACTACTTAAGTAAAAATATCAATTAATTTATAAAAATTCTCTAAACCCCTTAATTATTAATAAAACTAACTAAAATATATATTTAACTATAATTAGCGTAAAATAACATTTTCACCCCTAAATACATAAATTACATAATGTATTATTAGTACTAAAAAAATTCCTTAAAATTATTTAATCATCCCAAAAATTATTTTTCTCAAAATTAATCTTCCTAATATAATTAAAACATAAAATCAACCAATAATTTCTTCTAAAAATATAATTTAACTTAATAATCACATTTGACATAAACTCAAAAATATTTATAAAAATAGTATAAAAATCACAAAAATTATAATTTGAGTTCTAAAATTAATAACATTTATTAATAACCTCAATTATCAAAATTTCATAATTTTTAACAAAAAATTTCGAAATTAACATAAATATTAATTAAATACCTAAAATTTGTATAAACTTCTAATTAATACCAAAATTCCTAAAACCTTAAAAACATCCCAAAACCTTACAAAATATAATCTTAATTACTATAAATTCACTAATTAACCCAAAGAAAAAATCCATTAAATTCAAATAAAATATTAAATAAAATATACAAAAATTCTGTAAATTAAGGGAAATTCAGAAAAAATGCTTAAAAATTCAAATTTGAGCAACTAGTGGCATAACTCAACATATACCTAAGAACAACCTAAAATCAACACCCAATTTCAATCAACAACCAGAAAATGACCTAAGAACAACCTAAAAACAACCCAGAGCAACTCACCTTCAACCTCCAATTCCAACGCCGAAGGTGAGTTGCAGCGGTGGTTCCTGGCTTGGACAGACGCCTGAGAGGATGAAGGAAGTTGGGGAAGCTTTGGTGGCGCTGGATCCAACTCCAACAGTAACGAGAAAGCTTCGACCGAGAGTGAAGGGAGACAGGGTGCCGGAAATGGAAGAAAGGAGGGGGAAAGAAGAAGCTGGCGACGGTAATGGCAACTCCAAGAGGTCGAAACGCGCCGGAGGGAGAGGAGAAGTGACAGTGACGGTGATGAACAGGGAAGAGGGGCTGAGGTTTTCGGGTTTTTCTTTTCTTTCTTCTCTATTTCGTTTCGTGCTTTCTTTTTTTTTTTTTTTTTTTTGGTCCAATACATCTATATATATATATATATATATATATATATATATATATATATATATATATATATATATATATATATATATATATATATATATATATGTATGTACTAAATAGCACATAAATTAACCATGAAATTAATATAGTTTAGATTAGTAATAATAATAATAATAATAATAATAGTAATAATAAACAATGAAATTTTTAGACAATAAATAAATAATACTTACATATAATCATTTCATAAATTAATAACCCTAAAAATAATATTAACATTTGCATAATATAATTTAAAAGTAATTATTAATAACACAGTTTGAAAATTACTTGATTTAAATAAAAATATAGGGTATTACAATAAAAGAAAAAAAAGAAAATTTCATAGGAATTGCAGTATTCACCTTGTGTCCCATGACAATAATTATTTTCCTTTTTATAATAAGATAGAATCATAAGTCAGTTTATATATTGCATTTATTTTTTTCAACTTTTATTTTTGAATTTAAAAGGAGAAATTTTACCATTATACGATAATTAAGAATCAACTTATAACTTCTTAATACCACAAAAAATTTATAATTTAATTACTCAAAATTTTTGCTTAATTTTGTTAAAAGCACACTCTAATGCATATTAAAATTAAAAAATTTACTAGAAATAAGAATTATATATTCGCTATGATGTGATGTATCCTAAGATTTAAACTCTAATAAATAGGGATAATTAACAACACTACTAGTTCTATAAATTATATCATTTTTTTTTATTAAGTCCTATAATAACTTTTTTTATAATCAAGTTTTATAAGTTTTAAAAAAAATTCACTTAATTTTATCTATTAGTCAAAGTAATTTTCTATTTATTAACCCTTAAAATCAAATTTTTTTTACATTTTTGTATTTAAAGATATAAAAATGTGATTTTTAATATTTTAAATAAATAATATATTTATTTGTTTGTTTATTTATGTTTTATTCTTTTATTTAACTATATAACTAACTGAAATAATTTCAAAAAATTAAAATTAAAAATATTTTTATTAAATTATTATTTTATTAACAATGATGAGTGAATTAATCAAGTATTTTTATTATTTTAAAATATAAATTTAATTAATATATGTTAAATAAATAAATATTTTTTATACTTGAATATAATCTATTATTTTTGTTAATATTATAATTTGTTATATTTTAAATAAATTTTTTAAACTTAATTGTATCTCAATTAGACAATTTAAAAAAAATATTTATTTAAATTACACTATTTTACAGACAAATATTTTAAGAATTACATATTTTAATTAATAATTTTATTTACTATTATAAAATATAATTAATTTAAGATAAAATAGAAAATTTTGTTATATTTTATCTTAAATTAATTATTTTTATTCTAACAATTAGAATTATTATAAGAATATGTTAAGTTATTTTATTGTTCAAATATTTATTCCAAAATAACCTAATTTAAAGAATTTTTTTTTTTTAAATTTGACTAACTCGAATTTGAATGAGTTTAAAATTTTTTTAGAATCTAACATAAATTATAATATTGACAAAACTAAATGAGTTCTATTTTTATAAAAAAAAATTATTTATGATATATTAATTGAAATTATATATTTAATTATTTTTATTTATTATTCTCAATATAACTAATAATTTAAAAAAATATAATTTTTAATTTTATTTTTAAAATTATTCTAATGAGTTATATAGTTAATATGAAAGTTAAGTAATAGAAGTCACAAAAAAAATTATTTAAAATATCAAAAATAATATATATATTTAATTTTAAGACTAAAATGTTAAACAAAATTGATTTTAAAAGTTGACTAATGAAAAAATTATTTTGACTAATAGATAGAACTAACGAATTTTTTTAAAAAAATTTATAAAACGTAATTGTAAAAAAATATTTTTGTAGGACTTATTTAAAAAAGATAATTATAAAATTGACAATGTTGTTATCTCATTTTATTATAGATAGATAAATTAAAAGGAAATCACTCATTTAGGAAGAAATTGTTTTCAGCTTGTTTTAGTATAACTGTGAAGAATTCAACTTTTGAAATTTATAATTTTTTTTATATACAATTGATAATTAGAGTTCATTGACTTTGACAAATTCTGATCTGAATAAAATTATAAGGAAAATAAAAAAAATTTAATAATTAATTTAACACGATTGTTTAAATTTTATTTTTGTTTTTACTATTCATTTTTATTTGTGTCTAATTTTAGCCAAAGCATGGTTTTTCATTCTTTTTCCGATTGGATTCTAAAAATAATAATTATAAAAATTAAAAATAAAATAGATTTGAACCGCAATGCCAAACAAACACTTCAAAAGCTGACTGCATAATAGAATAAAGAAAAGAAAAAATTCTTAAAAGGGAATTGTTGCTTAATGTCTACTTTTTGAAAGGGTAAAAGAACTGATTGTTAGTCAAGATTCGGATGCAGCACTTTAAGTACTTTAGGCTGTGAAAATTAATCGATGGCTATGTGCCTCAATCTCAATGTACAACTACAAATTTTTTGCTTTATGATACACTTTGCTTTTTTATTTTCCTAAATCATTACCTCTATTTTCTTTCTTTTATTTTTCAGAAAAAAAAAATCATTTAGCTTTATATATCTATCTAGCTGGCTAGCTTCATTAAAATTTTCTTGAATTGATAAAATTCAATTTTTGTTACATTGTTTTTTTTTTTTGAAAAAAATTATCATTGTTTTTTTTTCTAAATGATCTCATCCATTCTATATTGTGAATAACTTATACCAAATTTAACCATTGTATTTTTTTGAATTATTTTAATCATATTCAATCTTGTTGTAAGGATATAAATGCAATTTAAAAAATTACTTTAAATTGTTTTTAAAAAATATTTACTTCAATAATATTTTACAATTTTCTCACAAAGAAGTGTTTAAAGAAGTAATTTTATCTTGAATATAATTTTAAATTAACATTTAAATTACATTTGATATTTAAAATATGATTAGATATAATTGAATAATTAGAACAATACAATAGCTAAAGTAAACAAATTTCACCAAATAATCGTTAGAATCGGCTAGTAGGGTGTTATTCTTGCTAAATGATGTATCGATTTAAGTCATGATGCATGCAATTGCATTTAATTATGTATTGGGAAGATATTTTTTGCCTTTTTGTCATGTTCAGGTTGAACTATAATTAATTAGAATTCAGTGAATTCTAAATATCGATAATTCATATAAAAAAAGTGAAATTTTGGTTAAATTTAAATTAGATAATATCATATTTATTTTTTTCCTTTTTTAATTCTTAATTTCTGTAAAAATTACTCTCAATTTATATAGAACATTAATAATAATAATAATAAACCCAAGAGGGTATAGATGAGTTAATTAGAAATTCTTTCAGCGTAATTAGAGGTATTGAGTTTGAATTCTAAATATGCAGATCCTTTAAAATTCTTGAAGTACACTTTTGTCGCTCTTCAAGATCCGTCCTGAGTCGAATTCAGATTAGTCGAGTACTACAAGATACTGGATACCGGGTGGTTTTGTAATAAATAATGATAATAATAATAATAATAATAATTGCAAAATCTTGCATATATAGTAATTAAATGAGGTAATTATTTAATTTGATTAGATCAATTAATCAATCAGTTCTACCAGCCAAATGTAAAAAGAAAGCAAGAATTGTTTACAGGGTGTTTATCCCTCTTGTTTTCTTAATGAAAACTTGTTTTTGTTTTTAAACACTGGCTACTCAACTATGTTTCACTTAAAAGGCTCATAAACTTCAATTCCCATTATACTTGATTTGTCATAGTTTTACAGTACAAACATGAAGCATCAAATATTTTTCCCCCCACAAACTTCCATGTTCATAATCTTACTTTTCTACAAACGAAGAATCTCTGTCCTTTGGATTTGCTTTGCATTGAAGCTAACTGCATACCCTATCTAAATATATATATATAGTTGATATATATAAATAGTATGCTTCTTATTTCTTTATCTCTTGAATGTGTAATGTTGCTTTTCTTCAAAGTAAGAATCTCATTCTTTTTTTTTTCCTGGGTTAAATCAAAATATAATCCTTTATAGGTTTTCTTAGAAAAGCATCACATAAAAAAAAAAATTCCTCAAGAACCATATATATATTGTAGCTGCAAAAAACAAAAGAGCCCTTGAAGAGGAAAAGGGAAAAGCTTATACAAACTTGTAGAAATACAAAATTAATAAGAGAAAAAGAAAAGAGTGGCATTAATGTCACCATTTAGCTACTGAATTGTTGCAGTTTTTTTTTAACCTTTTCATGGCTCTTTCTACAACCTAATTAAGGCTGCACATGCGTACCCTCTCTTATCTATGAGAGCACATGTCCAAAAGTTTCTTTCTACCTTCAACTATTTCATCAAAGAAATCATCAAGCTGCCCAATTATAGTCTCAACCCCACATCTCAATAACCCAAAACAACTCTTCAAGTTGTCAACTTTGTCTTGGATCTCAACTTCTGATTCATACTCCATAATGCTCTCCATATCTACTTTTAACTCTTCCATTGCCATTTTAGCTTGTCTAAATTCATAAAGCATGATTCCTGGCTGCCCACCAATTTGGTCCATCTCATTAGCCACTCTCTGTTGCAATCTTGCCATTGATACCATAAAAGATGATCCAAATATCACATGCCCTTCACACCTTCCTTGGCAAAAACTTGTTTCAGGCCAACAATACACTAGCCCTCCTAATAATATCATTAGAAGCAATGAACTAACATTTCTCATTGCATAAAGCACACCTCTAAAACCATTGTAGCCGTTCAACTTTGATTCTATTGATACATTCTCATCAAATTGTAGTGATAATGCTCGAACTCTTGTGTCCACCAAGCTCTTGTTATCCTCCTCTAACACTAGAATCTCCCTCTGACAACCCATGATCGCTCGAATAACCTATAAAACCAGACTTAGACCAACATATATATTAATACAAACAGTAAACATTTAGCAGCAAGAAACATTTAACATTATGTACTTGAGTTTAATTCAGTCGTGAACTAATTAACCTGACGCGAAACTTGTGCATTCACTAGATGGAATCCATCGAGGGAGGAAGCTATATTAGCCCCAGAAGAGTAATAATTTTCCATTCCTGAGACTCCGGATTTGAGTATGAGACAGGCTTCCCAAAGCCTTGAACTTTCATCCATGTACTCATCAAGCCACTTTTCGCCAATAGGAAGATGAAGTCTTTGAACCAAAATGGTTAGCTGGGCATGGAAGGATCGAAGAGAAGAAAGAACACTTTGAAGAAATTGAACTGACATGAAGTTATTAGAGAGGAAACATCGATCAAGATCATCGAGTCCTTGTGTGATAAAGTTGTAGAAGCCATTAACAGAAGTAGTGGTGCACGAAGGATCCATTATAGACTAGATAAATGAAAGAAAGATTGTGGTGAAAATAAGGTGATGGAGATTGATATGTATTTATAATATTGGAGGGTTAGTGAAAAAAAGGGTAAGCAAGAAATGAAAGAAAGAGTGCAGTGAATAGCTTAAAAAGCACAGGTTTCTATGGTGGATTGTTGGGTGCAATTATGTGTGTTTCCTATAATGTGGAGGCGATGATTGGGAATCTGCTGTTATCATTGTCTGTATGGGCAAAGAAAAGTCTAAGAAATATAGAGAAAAAAGAAGAAGAAAAGATTACTCGAGAATTATGAAAAATGAAATCTTGAAAAGCTCCCTTGAATTTTTCTTAATTTGTATTTCTTTTATACCTTACTTTAACTTTTGTGTAGCCTCTAAAAGGTCTGTGTGTGTGTCTATGTCCACATAGAATTGAATTGTATATATAATATAATAGAACAATCATTTCACACACACACATATATATATATATATGCAAAAATGGAAAAAAAAAAAAAACAAACAAAACAAAAACAAAGAACAATCTTGTATGTGTTCTGGGTGCATGTAGCTCTTAATTCTATGATATGTTAGATTATGTTTTCTTGGGCTGTAAAACTTTGACTACTTTGATTCTTCTTTTCTTGTTCTTGTTCTTTTTTCTCATTCCCCCATTTTGATTTGGCTCCTCTTTTAAATTGAGTGCTCTTTAGCTTTCATTATAAATAAGTATGTGTGTATGCTATATATACCTTTTTCTTTTATGTTCATCTTCCAAATTAGATCTTTTCTTGGTTTTGCTTGTGTAGATTTCTATTTCTTTATTAACTAGGAGATGGGTTACATGGGGCTATGTGTAACTATAAACAATTTAGATTCTTTCTTCACTTTAGGACCCAACATTCTATTTTAGGCATTGAATTTTTCATCATTTATTGTTCTTGATGAATCGAATATTATATTGGTCGGATATATATAAAATGTGTACCTATTGATTCTAGACAATGTATATGATGAGTCACCTCAAAAATGGACCATTCCCCAAAAAGCCTAAAATGCTCTTTCAATTTTCAATAAAGAATAGGGCCTTACTTTTGCTACATTCCTATGGTGCTACTATGGGTTGAGATTTGTTTGGTTTCAAAGGATTCATTTGGTTCCCTTCTTTTCCTTCCATTCTTGAATTTTGTTTTTTGTTTTTTTAAATGATTTATCTCTCAATTATTCTTTTTTCTTATGAGATTTTTTTTAAAAAAAATTATTTTTGTAAATTTTTAAATTTTTTTGATAATTTGACACTTTGAGATAGTTTCTTTTTCTTTTTCTTTTTCTTTTTTGTTTTCACTAAGATTCCCTTTTCAAATTTACTTTCTCTTTAAAAAGAAATAAAAGAAACCATGATAAAAAAAATTTTGGTTATTTATTTCTCGAATGCCATATTATGTTAGATGAAAATTTTTAACCATAACACCCTTTTTTTGGGGGAAAAAAATTTGCTAGCTAAAACATATATAAGACTACTATTGACACCCATATTAAGTCTTTTTCTCAATTCATAATAATATTATGTTATGGTAAATGGAAGAGAGCTTTAAAAGCTACTTTTCTTCAATAATATTTTAAAATATAAAAGTTAATTTTTTCATCGTTATTTTATAAAATTAATTTGTATTTAATTTATATTTATGAGAAGGTTCATATTTATTTTTCGTGGACTTTTTAACACTTATCACCCATTAAAAAATTGATTCAATTTTTAACAATGGCAAAGAAGATGTAATTTACTTATTTTTCTTTTTAACTGATTAAAGTGATTTAATTTTACATTACAAGGAGTAAGAGGAGCAAAGGTTTGAATCCTCCGAACGTTTACAACTTTTTCTGCTTAAACTTTTCATGATTATTTATGAAGTTATATGAAGTTTTAGAGCACTTAAACTTAATTACCAACTTAGCGTAATGATGCTAACATTATAAGTACGATTGTGGGAATAATGTTTAATTACACGTTTCATCTATTGCACACTACCTACTTGTCTTGCTTGGCACATACATGTAATAATGTGGAGTTTAATTCACATTTATAATTATGTAAGAAATGCTAGCACCATCCTTGCAAATTTTACAGTATAGTTAAACAATAATCCTAGCATCATGCTTACCATTTCTATATGTATATATACATTTCTTTCTATATGTATATAAAATAAGGAAGTAATATAATGTAGGTATTAATGGACTATACAATATAAGACAGTCTTTTCTTTTAAATTAAAAACGATAGAATTGAAACTTTACACTTTAAAACACTCTTAAAAAAAAGTTACCATTTAACTATTCTTTTAGGTACACATAATCTCCTATTTTATATTACCTACTCATCTTTATTGGAATATAAAAGTAATGATAAATCTTTATTGATGCTTTAAGCTAAAAGTAAGTAATAATCCATCTATACAAAAGTATGTAAGATATCGGAAAAAAATTATCACTTATCTATTCCTTCACTAGCACATATTCTCCTATTATATATTATATACTCATCATTGTTGGAACATAAAAGTAATGCTAAATCTTTGTTGATGCTTTAAGCTAAAAATAAGTAATAATCAATCCACACAAAGCATGTAGGAATTATTTGTTTTAACAGTAACAAACAATCAAGGCTTTTACATATAATTAATTTAAATTATAGTGTCTTCAACCTAGGAAATTTGAGAGCATATATCTATATAAATTATGTCAAGTAATTAAAAATATACTAATTTGTCCTGGATTATGTAAGTTGTACAATATATTTGTACATTATTTGAATGATATATAGATTAAAATGTATGCTTTTTCTTTACTTAATCACATTTGTACAATCCAATCTTCAACACCGGCTACAACAATGTATCGCTAGGCTCACCAATCGACCTAGACTTTAATTTTTATATTTTTACCGAATATCATAAATCATGAGAATTATTTCCTGCCATGAGTTCCTAAAAAAAAAAGAAAAAAAAAAAGTTTACTCATAAAAATAATATCTCTGATGCATATGGTTACAATAATAACAACTATTACATGGAAGGTACTCTCTTGTACTTTTCTAAAAGCAATAAACTAAAATTACAACACAGAGTTTTGCAGCTAGAGCCAGTAGGATTAGCGAACATTATAGGAGTGTCAAAATGGGTTCGTAAATTATGTTGGTATCGAATTGATCCACTTTAAAAATATGATTAGAATCAATACAAATATTATTAAAGATGTCATTAAACTTAGCTGAATTTTGACTAATTCAGACTTAGATTCATTTATAAATGAGCCGAATTCCTATCCTGCATGATATTTATAAGTTGTTCGCGAGTTTATACGAGTTTAAAAAATTTTTATAAAATACAAATTATAAATTAAAACTATATATTTAAAATTAAAAATATATATATTTTTATTAAATAAATTACAATATATTTAATAAAAATTATGATTTTATTCTAACAATATATTTTTAAAAATATTTTTTACAATACAAATTTATATATTATATATCTAAAATTAAAATACTAAAATATTAAAATTATAAACTAACTCACGAGCTTTTCTTCAAATTTGTTCACAAGTTTAGTTTTATATAACTTGAGCTTGGCTTGCTTATTAAACGAGTTTCAGTATACGAGCTTAAACGAGCTTTTATAGAGTTGCTCGTGTGCAACTCAACTCATTTACACCCCTAATTATGACTCATTTATTAATAGTGTCAAATATTTCAACTTTAATATGATATGAGAATTAAATGGAATACACGAATATAACACATATAATCCATTTATTTGTCATAAAATTTAACACGACGCATTTAACCTATACAATATTTATAATATATAAAAATACTATTTTTTTACAAAACAAATCTAAAATAATGTCTATAATCTATCAATTTGTATAATACAATTATAGAAATATCATTTTTATAAAAACAATTTGTATAATATTATTTTTATAACAATTTGCATAATACAAAAACCAATGACCTAGTTCCTAAACTCATGTGGCTCTATCTGTAGTTATTTCAAAAAGTCAACATTCAGAAGGAAATCAATTAATTCGTCATGCAATCTGCACCTGCATAAACCTCTCACGATCACATAACTTATCAAGAACTTCCATGACATACTTAGCATTAGCCAGGATTTACATTCGCAATCACAAGATCAAACAAAGCACTCATCAAGCTCTCTCCCCTATTTTATTCATTCAACATACTTGTCAGTTATTCTAGTTCCTGAATTAGTCTACCTTCAATTTGCATGTGTTAGAGATACATCAAAAAACTCAACAAAAAACTATAATATTTTAAAGATGTCAATATTCCTAATTTAGTGCTGCTTGAACCCTTTACTAGTCATCTATTTTGCACCTAAAATCAACACCATACTCTGCAGATGAATGTCTTCTGACTAAAACATCAAAATAGGACATTGGTCTCCTCTTGTCATGTCTAGACAAGAACTTTTAACTTTTGAACTCTTTTGAACAATTAAGTTGTGCATTAGTAACTCATTCAAGCTAAAAAATTACTAAAGAGTGTAGAAAGTTTATCAATGTCCATTCAATATTTGATCATCTATGCCATTATCAACTATTGTCACAAGAGATGCAAGGAGACACCATAAATATATAGAATAGTTTCTTTTCATAACTAGTCTAATAGAGACAAACATATGGAAACAACCTGTCAATAATTCCTACTAGTAGCTCATGTTTGTTTTTCTTTTCCTTATGTTTTCATAGATAATGTGGCATAAATAATATTATTAAATTACATACAAACAAATAGTGATGAATCCAACATAGAAAACTATTCAACCCTTCAATGGTAAGGGCTATGTTTTGAAATGACAAGCCACAATAATAAGTTGTTAGCTATTCTAAAACCATATGATAGCCAACATAAGGTAGAACATAATCTCCCATCTAATAAAATTTCAAGAATAATACATGCCAAGCAAAACTAAACTGTCTTAAAAAATGATAATAATAACAACATAATTGTTTTTTCCTCTTAAAGTTTTACCTCCCACCTTTTTCCCATTATCTTCTTTTTAAATTGTACAAAACAAATAAACAGCCATGTAGGAAAAAAGCATCTAACTACCGAATCGAAGTACTTCACCCAATCAATACACATTGGTTGATAAGGTCCTATATGGTCCAAAAAATGTCAAGTATTAACTTATAAGCAGTTTCTAACTTCTACCATTATAATGGTTTGATATTCCCTTTAAGTAGGATATGTACAAAATAAGTTATGGAATATATGCTTAAAAAGAATGACACCATATAATAGATCCGTAAAGTTTTTTTTTTTTTAAAAAAAAAAAAAACTGAAATCATGTAGAGTTAATGAGCATGTCAAACTTGGCAACTTGACTAGATTTCACAGTAGAGATGGTAGAAGTCATAATATACAATTTTTATTAAACAACTAGCATCAAGCTTACAGAAAACAAATAATTTTTGAAGACAATATGTAATTACATTCAATCTTTATTAGGCCATAACTACTTTAGTTTCTTCTTTACCTCCAAAGACGAACTTAGAGGGGGACCGTCTCTCTTCTTAACAAATGCACTAGTTCTGCTTTCTATTTCTTTATAACTATCCTCCTCATCATCACCACCAATGTCATTGCCACTGTGTTCCTCTATACTTTTGGTAGCTTTTCTTTTTCCAACTTGCAATTTATCATCTAACTTTCTTTCAACCGGATCACTTCAGTTTCCAACTAGATTGACAAATTACTTTTGCTCCCAGACCTAGCCTTCAAGAAACAAAACAGGCTTAACAATCTTTTAAATAGCTTACAGAAACACAAGATAAACTCACAAAAGAATAAAAAAGCAATAATAGAGATAAAAAAAAAACTGTCTATATGCCAACTTATGCGATCAAGCTTTAGGTTCAATTTCAATTGTTTACTCCTCTTTCACAATGTCACTCATGTTATTAACCCATTGTTCTACCTATCACAAACATACACCTTAAAATTAAAAATCACAACTTCGACAAAATGATAAAAGCGGGAAACGAAAGCAACTTACATACTAGTTTAAATGCCTTGTCCAACGTAACAATTTGCGGAGGTACATATTTTTTTCTACTTCTTTGTGCTCATATCAGCAAGATGCTCAATAGTCCGAATTTTCTGAATTGTGACTCTATGTTCTAGATTTTTTCGTATAAAGTGATATCGAATATCGATATACTTCGTCCTTGCATGATAAACCTAGTTCTTTACTAAATTAATAGCACTCTGACTGTCACAATGCAGTTGGATGTGCTTCCGCTCCATTTCCAATTTGCCACGCAACCCTTGAAGACAAATTGCCTTCTTTACAACCTCTATAACTGCGATATACTTTGTCTTTGTAGTAAATAAAGCAATTGTTAACTGTAAGGTGGACTTCCAACTAACTAGTACCTTTGTAAAAGTAAACACATAACCAATAATTGATCGATGTTTGTCCAAATCACTAGTATAGTCAAAATCACAATCCCTAACTACACACTGACCACCTTGCCTATCTTGCTGAAATACCAAACTAATATCTACAATGTTCAGAATATACCGTAAAATCCATTTCACAACTTATCAATGCTCATTTTCAGGATCATGCATGTACCTGCTCACAACCCTAACTATTTGTGAAATACTAGGTCTCGTGCACACCATTGAATACATCAAGCTACCAACAACACTTGCATATGGTACTTTTGACATATATTCTTGTTCTGTATCATTCTTCGATGACATGGATGCATTAAACTTGAAATGAGAAGTCATGTATTAACTGGTTTTGACTTTTCATTCATACCAAAACGTTTTAGTACTTTCCTTAGATATTCTTTCTGAAATAAACAAAGTCTACCCAATTTCCTATCTCTAGATATCTCCATACTAAAAATCTTCTTTGTTTCACTGAGATCCTTCATCTTAAGCGCCTTGTTCAATTTAGTTTTTAATTTCTCAATTTCTATTTGATTCCTAGAAGCTATCAGCATATCAATATAAAGAAGAAGATATATATAGAATCCATTTTGTAGCTTGCGCAAATACACACAATAATCATATTTGCGGCTCGTGTATTTTTGCCCTATCATAAACTTATCAAATCGTTTGTACCACTGCTTTGAAGATTGCTTCAATCCATACAACGATTTTTCTAATTTGCCTACCATATTTTCTCTACTAACAACTTTGAATCCATCTAGCTTAATTATATAGATTTCCACCATGTAAAGATTTTTACATCCATCTGAACTAATTTAATATTCAATTGTGCTACCAAAGCTAATAAAATTCTGATGAAGAAATGTTTTACAACTAGAGAAAATGCTGTATTATACTCAATTTCCTCCGTCTATGCATAGCTTTTAGCCACCAATCTTGCTTTGTAACAAACATTATCCTTGTTAGAAAATCCATCTTTCTTTGCCTATACCCATTTGTATCCAATTACCTTCTTTCCCTTTGGAAGACTAGCTAGTTTTCATGTCTAATTCTTTTAAAGAGACTGCATTTCTTCATTTATGACAATCCTCCACTTTTCATGTTTTAAACTTTGGACTGCTTCATTATAAGTGGCAGGAGCAATTGGTGATGTAAAAGAGACCATATCAGCATAGCGAGCAGGTTGTCTAATGATCCTTTATCCCTGTCTCAATGTAATTGATTCACATTGCTATGGAGGTTCTTGGGTCTAAACCTCTTCTTTATTTCTCTTCTTCTACCATAGGAGAGTCATCATCAATTTTTTCATTGGCTGAGATAATTCTTTTACCATCAAACTCCACCTGTTTAGAAGCACCATCTATCTGCTCCATTTTTTTTGAAATCACTTTTCTCAACATGGTAAATTCATCAACTTTTTGGACACTAAATATGATAGCCTTTCACACCAAATGTGATCCCCCATAAAGATCGCCTTCTTTCTCTTGGATCCAACTTCGACTCCTTAATATGGTAATATGCAGTGGAACCAAACACATGTAAAGAATCATAATTTATAATAGGTTTTCCAAACCATTTCTTCAATGGTATTTTACCACCTATAGCAGTCGATGGTAATCGATTGACAAGGCGACAAGCATAGACTACAGCTTCAACCTAAAATTTTTTGCCCAACCCAGCTTTGGACAACATACATCGAACCTTCTCCAACAATATCCCGTTCATTCGCTGTCACCCCATTTTATTGTAGTGTATATCTGACAGTGAAATGCTTGACAATACCTTTATCTTCATAGACTTTTAAAAAATGGATCATTTTTTAACTCTCTACCATTACTGTGCAGAGACGTTTGACTTTTCTACCTATTTGAGTCTCCACCATCTTTTTTCATTTAAAGAAAATTCCTATCACCTAATCATTCATCTTCATTGTTTACACTCATACTCTTCGAAAAAAATTATCAACAAAGGAAACATAATAGTGTTCTCCTAATGAAGCATTCTTGGAAGACCCCTACACATCTGAATGAACATAATCCAGAATACCCTCATGGTTGTTCCAAATTTCACCATTGTTTTATTCCCTTTGATACAATACTTATAAGAATCCAATTTGTAAGCCCGAGCTCCTTTCAATAATCTTTGATCTATCAGTAATTTCAAGAATTTTTCTCCAGCATATCCCAAGCGCATATGTCATAACATGGTTGCTTCTGACTCCTTATCATCAGTAGAAGCTGTTGTCCAACAGTTGTACTACCCAAAAGCAATACACATTATTTCTTTTCCAAATTCCATTTATTATCACAAGTGCACCACAGATGATTTTCATTATCCCATCTTTCACCCTTACTTCAAAACCTTTGACTTTAAGGTTCCCATAAAAATGAGACTCCTCATTAAATTCGACATATAATGAACACTTGTTAAGGTTCTGATTGATCCATTCTAATTGTTCAAATGAATTGAACCAATCTCATGTGTATTAAGAGGCGCATTATTCGCTGTGTAGACTACTCTAACTTTTAGTTCTTTAAAGTCAAAGAATCATTCTCGATTGGGAGTCATATGGTGACTATAAGCTGAATCTAGCAACCATGAATTCAAACAGCTGGTTGATGGTGTAGCAACAATTGAAAGATCTGAATCTGCACCATCACACTCAGCTACATTTGAATTTGAGATAGCATTTCCCTTTCCAGGTTTGCCTTTGTCCTTTAGCTTAGGACAATCTTGCTTTCAATGTCCTTTTTCTCGACAAAAGACACATTGATCTTTGCTCAGTTTGGACTTTGACTTAGAGCTCCCTCTCCTTCCTTTATTCTGACTCTGCGAGCGGCCTCTAATAACAAGAACTTCTAGTTTAATACTTTATTTTCTTACTTTTCTTTCTTTCACAATTCATTACTATACAAGACTACAGTTACTTCACTTAAAGACACAATAACCTTTTCATAAAATATAGTAGTTTCAAGATACTCAAACTCATCAGGAAGCAATCCCACAAATATCAGAGTCAAATCTTCATCATTACAAGTCATGTCTATATTCATCAAATTAATTGCCAACTAATTAAAGCTAGTAATGTGATCATTCATCGTGGTACCTGAAGCATAGTTAAAGCAGAACAATCTTTTTTTCATATAGAGTTTGTTCTGACTGCTTTTCTTCAAGAATTTTTCCTCTAGTGCCTTTCATAATTTACTTGCAGAAGTTTCTTTAGAAAATGCATACTTCTGCTCTCTAGAAAGACATGATCGATTGTACATGTCAATCTATTAATCACTTTCCATTCTTTCTTCTCAACTCCATATAATTTCTCTCCTTCAATAGCAATGTTTAGACCCTGCTAGAAAAAGGCATCTAGAACCTCACTTTACCACATACCGAAATAACCACTGCCATAAAAAATCTTCACTGCAAATCTTGCATTTGTCACAACATTTCTTGCTAAAATTGAAGACGAAAAAGCTATTGATGTTAATGTGGATAATTTTGTATTGTCTATCATTTTTGCTACAAATACTATTCAATAACTGTCTATGCGGAATGCCAACTACCATAAGAATATTTTTTCTGATGTGAAAGATCAGTCTAAGCCGCAACCATAAAAAATACTAAAATAAACTAAGAATTTTAATAACAATTATTGTGGAATTCGGGTTAATTTCTACTAATAATAACAAATTTACTTTGAGAACTATTGCATAGGTGACTAGAGTATAAACGATTATACTAAAAATCACATCAAGGTAAATTTCCATGAAATAGTGGTGGGATCACAATGGTCTCATTTAAAAACCACTCCTTAGATAAAATTTTACCAAGACAAGCAATTTTAATAGCACAATAATTAATAATTATACCCGACAATAGCTATTAAATAGACAAAAAGGAGAACACCAAAATTTAATGAGATTCGACAAATTATTCCTATATCCTCAAAAACTACCAAAATAATATTTCACTAATTAAGAAAATATTACAAAAAAGAGAAAAAGAATACAATTGTCGAAATAACAAATAGCACTATTATCATTATTATTTTTTAAGATGCTTCAACTCCATAGAACTCTAAAACTAACATTTAAAAGCAAGCAAATATCTACTTCGTCCCCACCAAATTTATTCTCTGGTCCTACCTATGGAATTGGTTATCAAACTAAATAAAGCATCTTATTGTGGGGCCAAAGCATTTGGTAGAAAGTAGACAATTCTCTCTAATTCTCTCATATCATGTCATGAGACTTGGTCACTAGCTTACTTGTTAAAAAAATAAATAAATAAAATTTGCATTTGTTGAAGACGACTATTTCATGGGTCAATTACTATAATATTATGAGGTTTGACCTATTATACTACTAGATTCCTATTTTTTCAATAATTACCATCACATCCCTGAAAGTTTGCTCCGTTAAACTATTATATCTCTAATGCTTAATTTACCATTAAATAGACCAATTTAAAAAATTAAAAGTTCTATGTAATCTCTAAACTTATAATATAATTTTAAATTCATCTAATTTTTTTATTAAATTAATATAAAATGTTTATCTTTAACAATAAAACAAATTTAAACCATATTGATTTTAAATTAACAATACTCCAATAGGAATATGTAATCAATAATATATTAATTAAGATTTATCATATTAATTTGAATTCAATTAAACTAATTGTTATTGTGTTAATACAACTTATGTAATTGGTATTGTATCGAATATAATTTATTATACTAACATGTACTCAATTTCGTAATTGACATCATATTGATGCGAGTCATGTAATTGACATCCATCAACCAAGGTTTACTATTTTAATATGAACTTATTTTTATGATTGACATTGCACCCTAAATGAGGTTTGCCATGCTGAAATAAATTTTTTAATGAGATTTAATAATTGTCATTCTTAAAGGACTTATAAACAGCATGTGTATATACACACACTCTCTAAAAAAGTTTTAACAAGATTTGATAATCAATATAATAAATCCTAATTAATATAATACTAATTGTATAGCCAAATTGAAGTAGTGACAATTCTAAATAAACATGTTTTAAATTTATCTTTATATTAAAAATAAAAGTCATTTAGATATTATAACTATTATTGCAATAGAAATAGAATAAATTAAAAAATCCATATTAATTTAATAAAAAATTGAATGAACTTAAAATTATATTATAAGTTTAGATACCAAATAGAACTATTAATTTTTTTACATTGGTCCACACGTAAATTAAATTGCAACGATGTAATAATTTAACAAAGCAAAATTTTAAAAATGTTTAAATTAATTATAAGAAACACAACAATCTAATAGTGTAAGTGGTCAAACCTCACGGATGCCATAGTAATTAACCCCTATTTTATTCGTATGTATATTCTATTTTGACTTGCTTTATTACTTTCTCTACATTTTACTATGATTTTTTTTTTTTGGTAGATAGCCTATTTAAATTACATTTTTTACTTCGATTTCTTATCATTTAAAGGGGTGATTTTCCTCCGAATGTACAAAAGATGTTTTCCTAAATTACATAAATCATATAATAATTAATACTGAAATTATTTTTCTAACAGTATTTTTTTATTTAAAAAACCGATATTAGAATCTAATGGGGCTGATTAATTCAGTTCAACTCTGTTATAATGAAAAGAACGAAGAAAGTTCTCTTAACAACAAATTTAATGTCACTGTATATTTTAATATTCGAACTTGAAACATTACTTAAATAAAAAGAACTATGCACCAACTGATCCTATTGTTGGTTCTAATAATGTTATTCATCATATCATTACACTAGAAAATAAGCTTACTCTCTGTGTAATAGTCTAATAATTCAATTCAAATACTCAAGAAACCTAAGCTAAATTTGACAAGAAATTGCAATAGCCATCGAGAATCGATAATTAACAAAAATCTACTTCTAAAGATTTTCTGCTCTTTAGAGATGTACATGGTACTATTATCATTATTATTTTTTTGAGATGCTTCAACTCCATTAGAACTTTAGCACTAACATATCTAAAAGCAAACAGAATTCTCATGTTCCTATTTCTTTCTTTCTTTCTTCTCAACCATAAATGTGATTGCCGTTAGTTATCTACTTCGTACCCACCAAATTTATTCTCTACTCCTGCCTATAGAAACCCCCCCAAAAAAAAGGTGATCTAACAGTGATTGTGTTAGGCAAGTGATAACATTGCCAAAATCATGACAAATCAAACTGACAGATTTTCTAAATAATTCTGAAACCTATTTCAAGTAATACAAAGTTGAAACCACAATTATTGGATCTTTTGCTTGATACTCTCATTCCATTTTAATTAGCTATATGTACAGGGTTTGAAATGGTTAAGATTCCAAATTGTTATCTACGTTGGGCCAGTGGGGAAGATAAAAAACCGTCCTTTGACGGTTGGAAGGAAGGAAGGCGGATTCTTTAGTAGAATTAACGAGAGACAGAGGAGGAGGAGCTCAACAAACACTGGATAATATTCAGCTCAACAACCCAAGATGGAAAAATTGAAGAAAATGAAAAAAAAAAAAAAAAAAATGAAGATGTAAGATATAAGAAGTGCACTAACCCGAATGAAAACAACTGCAAAAGGACGAACTTTAGCTTTAGATGTCTCCTTCCTTGAGAGAACGAGCATGAGCTTCATATGGTGCTGACGGCGGCGAGGAAGGAGGGCTGGACAACAGTCAGACGAGGGCCACAAACGGGTGTAGATGATGGCAGTTGACAGTAGTCGATGATAGTGCTAACGGCGGCGATGAAGGAGGGTGGGGTAGGGTTGGGAAGTGTCGGCGGCTACTTAAGGATTTTGGCAAAGATAGTGAATGAGATAGGTTTTGACTGGAGAATGATTTTAAGGCACCAGGTTGCATCAAAGCTACGTAGTTTTACCTAAAACTGCGTAGTTTTTTTGAGTAAACTGCATCGTTTTGTAGACAAATTATTTATTAAAATTATATATTTTTTATAAGATAATTTACATAAATTAGAATTTATAATTTAATTCTATATTTATTTAAAAACAATTTTAATCAATATTATATTTATTTAATATTAAATAAATATTATATAATAATATGAAATTGTTTTATAATATTAAATTTATTAATAAAATTAAAATTAAATTGTAATTTAGAATAAAATTATGTCATTATAATACTATATATTGAATAATTGCACAATAAAATAAAATTATAATTATAATTTAGAACTTAAGATTCAATAATAATTTTAATTGGTATTATATTTAATGCTAAATCAGTATTATTTAATAATAAATTACTTTGTAATATTAAAATTATTTTACAAAAATTACGTAATTTTGACTTACATAAAAATAATTTATAATTTATAATTTAATTCTTATTTTTTCAAATTATTTTTTATTATTGAGAAAAGGTAACCAAGATAAAGTACAAGATTGTTTTATAGCAATAATTGCTAATTTCTATTGTTATAAATTTAATTTATTCACCTGACTAGATAGTAATTTTTCTTTTTTATTAAAAAAAAAAAAAGAAATTAAACTCATATTTAATATCTGTCGAATAATTAAACTCATATTTCTATAATAATTCGATCCCCGATCCAATTAGGAGCAAACACCTCTAAAAAAAAGATCATTTGGACTTAATAAAAACCATTTGAATTTAGCCATGGTCTATTTATTCTTTATTTCAAAAATTCTACTTTGTTCAACATATTTCGTTGAATTGGATAAAAAGTGATTTAATTTAGAATTAATAATTAAAAATATAATTTTATTTGATTGCTTTATATTTAAATATATTATATAATAACTATGTTATATATAATAATTATATTATATTAACAACATTAATAATACGTTACTTAATATTAAATTATTTTTAAATAATATTTATTTAATATTATATTAATTAGTTTAAATTTTATTGCTCAATGTCACTAATAATAACTTAAATCATAAATATATAATTTTTATTTCACATAGTTATTTTTATTTACTAAATATTTAATTAGTATTATATAATATTTATGTATTAAAATTTTTATTAATTTACATAAAAAAATTATATAATTTTATTATGAATATATAATTTTGTCATATGTAATAATTAATATTGATTTTATTTAGTATTGTCTTTACTTAATATAAAATTATTATTATATAATATTTAACAAATTAAATTATATTTGACAAGCATGTTAATATGTTTATTCACAAATTTGTTTATGAGTCTGTTTATGAGTTTAAACGAGTCAAGTTTGAGGATGTTTGGGTTTGACCCGTTTACTTTACAAGCCTTAAAATTATGTCTATACTCAGACTCGACTCATTTAACTTAATAAACCAATTCGAACAAATTTCTAACAAACCGAATACCGAGTAGCTCGCAAGTTGTTCAGTTTGGTTACATCCCCTGTAATTTTGAAACCTATTTCTAGTATTCACCCTCCAAGGACTAACCACAAATCATTTCAAGCGTGGAATCAAATTGGAACTAGTCTGATCAAAATTGAATGGATCAAAGATAACTGGTTCAGGGTCAGTTCATCCCTTAATAGAATTGAAACCAGCAATTTCGATTTTAAACCAAAAATTTTTTCTTTAAAAAAAAAGAAAAGAAATCAACTTGTCAAACCGAAAAAATGAATCAAAACTAAAACTGATAGAACTAGAACCAACCTTAAACCAGAGTGAGGGCGTTCCAATCTGATTCTACCAAATGCGGAACCATTAACCATCAATTTTAAACTAGAACCCACGGTTCATTGAACTGCAGCCACATTGCACTCCCATGCATTTTTTATTTTTTTATAAGAATAATTATTTTTATATTTTACTAATTTATTATAAAATGGAAAAGATCACTAGTAATGAAATATAGATAATGTTTTTAGTTTTAATTTTTAAACTTAAAAAATAATAAAATAATATATATCTTTAAAACATTGGTTAAATGAATAATTTTCCATTTTGTAAATAAATTTATAATTAGTTTTAAATGGAATGAGATAATACAAACTACTTTCATTTAAATATTTAATTTAATTTTACTTCAAATATAGATAGTATTCTATACAAACATATATTGTACACATAATACGCATTATTTGCTATTCAAATCAAAATTTTTCTGTGTGTACTACTCTTTTATTTAAGCGAAAAAAGCTAATAAATTATTATATTTTTAATACATTGTTTTTTTTTGTTACATATATCAAATGGATTTTAAAAAAAAAAATAAAACGTACCTATTGGTTTTGAATTACATGTTTAATTTATTTTGTTAGAAACTTTTAAATAAAAATACAAAGTTTTTAATTAAAAAAAAAAAAAAAAAAAAAAAAAGAAGCCACATCCAATGGTGTGAACGGAAACCCCACATCTAGGAGTGTGCAAAAGTATCGATCTATTGAAACCAAAAATCAAAGCTATTTAGTTCGGTTCGGGTATGTATTTTCAAACTTTTATTTATTGTTGAATTGAATCCAATTGAACCAAATTGAAATTTAGTTTGATTTGATTTAGTTTCATATTTAAAAAAATTTAGTTAATTGAATTAACCGAAAAAACTAAAATTTTATTGAGAAAATTTCAAAAAATGGTCAGTTTAACCAAGCTTCTTTCTTTTATGATCCGTCCCATTTTATTTTTTCATAATTGACTTTTGGGTTTTCTCTTTTGGCCCAACATCTTTTTTGTTTTCATTTTTTGTCTTCTTTATTGAACATCGATTTCTTATCGATTATTTCTGTCTACATTTAACTTCATTTTCCTTTCATTTCTCCTCATTTCATTTGCTAGGGAAATTGAGTGTTGTTTCTTCTCATTCTTCATCTTGTCAATTTTTTCTTGTTATTATTTTTTTAACCATTGTTTTTTTGTTTATTTGAGTTTTAAGTTAGTAGTTATAGGGAAAGATAGTAGTGATATTGTTTCTAAGAGAATTTCTACTCATGTAAGCGGTGGTGTTTCACAAACTTCTCCTTCGCCAGCAAAGAAAAAGGATATGGTTTCTCCTTCATCTGTAATGAAGAAGAGTGATATTGTTTCTAAGAAGAGGAAGAATGACACTATTGCTAAGAAGAAGAAGAAGTTATTTTTTAATGAAAAGTCTCCTAAAAAATCTGAAGGTTGCTTTAAGGTATGTTTGTTTTTCTTTTAATTTTTTTTTTGTTGAATCTGTTATTTTTCTTATTAAGTTGTTATTTTTTGTTGTTTGTTGTTTTTTATTGCTTCTTGTTGTTGTATATGTTGTTTTAGGTCTCGCTTTTTGTTACCCTTTTTGAGTTTTTAATGTAATTTTTATTATTTATTTCAGGAATTAGAATATTTCATTAAACCAGAGGAACATTTTAATATTAGGGTTTCTAGTAGTATGAATGAGAATGTCATCTTAAAGCTAATGGAGAAATTGATTGAAAGTAAATTGGATTTGTATAGGAAAAATTGTTTTAGTTATTTTTTGGATATGAAGGATGTTAAATTGTAGCCTCGGTTGTTCATTGCTTGCTTTTAAGGGAAGTAAGTCAATTTAAATCTGATGAAAATTGATTTAATATGTTTGGTTTTCTTTTAAAATTTTTGTTGGTGAATTTGCTATTGTTACTAACCTAAAATGTATTGATGATTTTGAGAGAAAAAAGATTGGAAATTTTGTGAAGAACAATTTGGTTGATAAGTATTTTGATGGTTCTTCAAAAGTGAAGAGGAGTGATATTAAAGATTGTGCTTCTTTTTATAGAGTGTGATTGTGATGAGTATGCGTTGAAGTTGGTTGTTCTTTATTTTGTTAGTCTATTTTTGTTTTCTGCTCCTGAGGAGAGCTTTGTGAATAAAGATTTTTAGGATGTTGTTGATGTTGATTTATATAATTAGTATCATCGGGGAAAAGATGCTTTTACTTTTACTTTGGATTCTTTAAATAAAAGCCTTATGAGGGCTGAGAAGAAAGCTGGTGGTGAATTTTTTACCATATTTTTGGCTTTCTATTAGCTTTACAAATTTGATTTTACGAATGTTGCGGTTATTATGATCATGTGTTTGTTGTTCATGAGGGTTCTTTAATTAATCCTCATTTGTTGAATTGGCGTGATTCTGTTGTGCTGAATTTTAAGAAGTTGAATTTATAAATTATGTATTTATCTTCTTCTCATGTAATTATTTTTTTCCTCTTTTTTTTTTCAGGTTTTGTTGTTTCTTACTGCATTTTGTTGCTTTCTTTTTTTATTTATTGTTTTTGTTGTTGAAATTGAAAAATATTGTTCCTACTCATGTTGAAGAGGAGTCTTTAGATTTGAATAGTTTTTTTGAGAAATCAAAGTTGAAAAATTCAGTACATCTCCTATTCATAATGAAACTTTGGATAGTGGAGATGATTTCCAATCACCTATTTTGCAAAAGTTTAAAAAAGTGAAATCAAGTGGTCATAAAGGACGATCAAGCGTTGGTTATTTTGTTGGTGATATGGAGTCCATGTTGTTAAAGAAAATTGATGATTTAGATAAAAGGCTTAATGAAGGAATTTCTTTTTTAAGAAGTTTTATTGAGGAGAGATTTTCTGTTTTAGAAGGGAAGTTAAACAAAATTGTTTAACAAAATTTTCTTCTGTTTCTTCCAATGTTGATAAGAATTATGTAGTTAGTTCTAATAGTAAAAATAAAAAGGATGTAAAAGAAATAATTTTTTTAATTTTTTTATGCTATTACTTTGGGTAAAGAGAAAATTGTATTTAATGAAGAGAGAACTAGTACTGATGAACAGAACACGAGAAATGAATAAGAAGATAAGAAAAATGAAAAGAGAAGGAAAATGAAGAAAAGGACAAGGAAAATGAAGAAGAGTTGAAGAAAAATGTTGAAGAGCAAGAGCTGAAGAAAAATGTTGATGAGCAGAAGAAAAAAATATTTTAGGTGGTGTTGTGCAATTTGATTCTTCTGATAGCGATTCTGATGATAGTTTTTTGTAGAAAAAAAATGTTATTATGAAGAGTTTCAGACAGAGAAGGGTAAATTTTTTGTTATTGCTTTTTATTTCTTGTTGTTTATTTTTATTGCTTATTGTTTCTTTTTGTTGTTTTTCTCATTTTTTATGTTGTTTAATTGTCTTTTGTTTTTATAAGGAGCTATACCTAAACCTATTAATGTACATGTTAATCAATCTAAAAATTCAATGAAAGCTATAGTTCCATATGTTGAACCTATATATGTTGAACCTATATTTGTATTCCATACTCCTAAAAGTTTGCTACATGCAAGGAGGGTTTGTTAAGTCGAGGTTACAAGTTAAATGTCCATTTATTAGGGTGTCCGATTCAAAAGCAAGCTTAAAGGACGTTAACAAGTCTTGTTACACTCCTTGGCCTTTTGATGATGATGTTGATAGTGTTCCTGATTTTAAAGAGCTTGGTGCTTTTAACAAATGGATTGATGAAAGAGTTTATAAGCAAAAAAGTAATTATTTTATTTGTGTTTTTTATATATTTGATTTTTCATACATTATCTATTTTTTAATATTATTTTTTTGTTCTTATTAGGTCAAAGTTGAAGTATCCTAAGAAATATGAGGTTCTATGTCCTGGATTCAATTATAATGTTTCTATAATTTCTTTTAAAATATGGTTTTATACCTTATTTTATCTTGGGGAGCTCATAACATATTCTTTATATTTGTTTTTTATTATTTATTATCTTTTATGTTGTTTTTTTGTCTTATTGTTATTTTTTTTGCAGCTCCTTGATGTGATTTTTTATTGTTTTAGAAAATAAGGGAAATGTTTTGAAAGTTGCAATGTGAATTTTACAACAACAGATGCATTATTTGATGGAACTTTGCAGAAAGCTTATTTTCTTTTATTAGAAAATAAGTTTTCTTTTTCTTTTACTCATATTTTGTCTAAGTATATAATAGGAGAAGTGATACTTATGACAAAGCCTTATGTTGATGTTGATGTTGATCATATTCTGTTTCCTGTCCATGTTGGTTCTCAATAGCATTAGGTTCTTGCAAGGTTAAGCATCAAAGATTGGTGTATTTATCTATATAATTCTTTGAAGGATGCTCATAACAATGCTTATGTTGTTAAAGTAATTAAGTCTTATAATGTGATGTTGCCAATTTTTTTTTAAAGAGATTGGGATTTTTCCTGATCATATTATTGGTGATAAAAGATATTTACATGTTGAAGTTGTTTTTGATTTGCATGTTCAGAAAACTACGTAAGGATTATGATTTTTTTTAGTTTTTTCTTTTTTATTAATTTCTTATTTTTAATATTTTTCAGTGATTGTAGTGCTTTTTGTTGTTGCATTTGTTGAATACTTTATTGATGGTAAGGAGATTCCTAAAAAATTTAATATTGAAGTTTATAGGTTGAGGTTTGCATTATCGCTATATCGCTATGGTATGAGAAAGGTGTATGGTAAAGTAATCAGTGATTCAGAGCAGACTTTGAAGATTTGAAGAAGAAGGAAGCTGAAGAAGTGATTTTTAGGAGTTATTTGATTATTTACTATTGTTTTTTTTTTTTCATTTCTTTTCTTTTGTACTATAGTTTATTTGTTAATACATTAAGTTTGAGTTTGTGTAATGCACAATTTTTTTTATTAATACAAGTTTTTTTAAAGTTGTTTTGTGAATTTTTTAAGAGTTAATGTTGATTTTTTTACTTTTGATCTTATTATTGCCTTTTATTGTTTTTTGTAGATTTCGATTATTGTTTTTTGTTGCATGTTGTTTCTTTTTGTTTCTAGTTATTTTTCTTTTGTTGTTTTTACACTATTTACTGTGTTTGTTATTGTTTTTTTATTATTTCTCGATTGTTGTTTTTTGTTGCTATTTTTAAATTCTCACTGTTACTGATATTAAAATGAATAAATAAATAAATAAACAACAAAAATAATTTGAAATGTTAAAAATTAGGTAACAACAATCACATTAATGAAATATGTAAATTCTTACAACAAGAATGAAAAATTTTGCACTTATAAAAAGAAAATGTTTCTTTTTAGTTTTTTTATGCATTTCTTACATGTCTCTCTGTTGTGCTCAAGTTGTCCACACTTTCCATATTTGTTTTTATTTCCATTCTTCCATGGTGTTATGATTCTTCTTTTCTTTAGTCTTCCAGCTTTAATTCTACTTTGCGGTGGATCTACTTGTATTTGTTGCTCTTTATCTGGAATTTTCCATATTGCTTGATTTGGAATTGGATGTAATGTTTTTTTGTATGTTTCCAAGAGTGCCTACTTTGTGTAGAAATGTGAGCAATATCTGTATGGATCTTGATTCATTTTCTTCAACATTACAAGTGCGAGTGAATATAGCAGCTTATCAAATCGGAACCTATTGCATGCACATTTTCTTTCTTCCATTTTAACAATGAATGTTTTATTCAAGTCATATATAGAAACCTACATTATCATAATAAAAAATGAGGAAAACGGAAATAATAATGCAATAATGTTACTTGTTGCTATGTTGTTGCTTTTTATTGCTATAATATGAAATGCAACATTAAATACAATTTCAAAAAAAAATATGAAAAGAAAATTAATTTTAGGATGAGAAACAATTGCAACAAAAAAAATAATAACAACATGTCTAATATTAAGCAAAGAAGTAATAATATAACTTGTAGCTTTAAGCTTTTCATGTAGTTATTGATCATATCTTGTGGTCTTTTTGCAAGGCTGGTGAATGTAGATCTTACAAGATTCCAATTTGTATAGGTCCATTCTTGTACTAAAGCATGGAGGTACTCTAGTAATACTGTTATTGGTAGGTCTTTAGCTTTCTTAATCACTGCATTTAATTATTCAACTCTATTTGAAGTCATTCCTGAGTATCTATTATTATTAAGAAAGGTCTAGCCCATTTATGATACCTAATTTTTTTCAACTATGGGGTTATCCTTTGATCAATCTTATTTAAGTCGTTCATGTGGTACTCAAACTCTTCAACAGTGTATGCTTTTACTACTTGGAAAAAAGAATCCTTGATGTTTTTTTAAATTGTTTTTAGGTTGTTTAAAAGATGGTATATACAAATACCATGGGCTACTTCAAAGTGTATTTTTAATTGCTTTTTCTATACTTGTATGTTTGTCTAAAATTATAGACATTCCTTCTATACACCTAAAAGTTTATCTAATTTTTTTTTAAGAACCATTCTCAAGATTCATCATTTTTAAAGTCAATAACAGAGAAAGCAAGAGGAAAGATTTTACCACCAGCATCTTATGTTGTTGCTGAAAGTAGCGTGCTGCCATATGTTGTTATCAGAAATATGTCATCGACTACTACAATTGCTCTACAATGTTTCCATCCTTTTTTTGATGCATCAAGTGCCATGAACACATAAAGGAATGAGTGGTCTTCTTTCATATTAAGGTCAACAATTGATCCTAGATTTATTATCTTTAACATATATAAGAAACTTGGTAAAAGTGCATAGGATTCATCTGGTTTGCCTTTTAGCATTTAAAATGCTTTTTCATTTGATTTCTATGCTTTTAAGTAGTTTATACTGACGTCATACTCTTCTTTCATGTCTTTGATTATATTTTCTAATGAGTAGATGGTTTTGACACTTGAATATTTTGATTTTATGCATTCAGCCACCAGAGATGTTGTTGTTTGTCTTTGGCCTACTAATCTGTCTATTTTTCCATTTTTTTTGAAGCTCTTATCACCCAACTGCATTTTTCATCCAAGTATTTTGCAATAAAGCTTAGAGTGTTTATCTTACCTGTTTTGTATTATAAGTGGTTATTAATAGCTTTAAATCTTAATGCTTTTTTAAATTCTTCTTTGTTGTTTTATATTACACCTTCTTTAGGTTCTGTTATGTTTTATTATAGATTGTGGATAATTCTTCACTCTCATCTTCTAGTAGAAGCATGTCTGTCATCGTTTTTGCATAATCCAGAAAATTTGAATTTTGGTTATTTACTTTTATGTTTATTAAGCTGTTTTAGAAAGTGATACCAGTAACATGTTGTTGTTGAAGCTTATTTCTAAAAATTTCTTCTTATCAACAGTGATGCATAGAAGGAATTTCATGAAATCAAACTCTTTCTTCTTTAGTTGCATATAGAAGAAGAGAGTTGCATTATCTTCTATTTTTAAAGGTGGATACTTTTCTATGAATTTGTATTATATGACCATTTACTAAAAATCTATTTCAATTTGAAGATACTTGATAGTATTTTCAACATTTCATCAAAGATGCAATTTGGTTGTATGGTAATTCCAATCACATCATAATCAATGTAATCCATTACTTTATTCCAATTCCCAGAATGAAAATAGATATGACTTCCATTATACATGTAATTAAAAAATTAAAGAAATCGATTAGTCATTTTTCTATTTAAAACATTATTGCTTTTTGTTGCTTCTTATTGCTTTTTGTTGCTTCTTATTGCTTTTTGTTGTTTATTGTTGCTTTTTTCCCCTCATGTTTAAGTTTTTGTTGTTTCTTGTTGTTTTTTTCATTTATAAGAAACTGATGTCGAATATTATTCTTATTGTTTATAACCATTGAAACAATATTTATATTGCTTAATTTAAGTTTCAATGTTTTTTGTAATCATGATTTAATGTTTCTTATTGAAAAAATGTGATTTCAGAAAAATAGAAAACCATATTTGATATGTTTATGAGATGCGTACTTGTTTTATGAATGATTGTTGCTTTTGATCTTCAATATTGTTTTGATTATTATTTTAATGTTGATCTATTTGATTTGTTGAACAAACTTGTTACAAATCCAGCTTTTTTAGATTAAAAAACTTGAATTGGAGATGATTGCTACCGTATAAGAAAAAAGCAACCAAAATCGATTGCAGAAATAAAATGCAAGTTTAAGCTTATCACGACTTTAATGGATTGAAGAGAAAACTAAAATTGATTGGAGAAGAAGTTTGAGTTGATCGATTGCTAAAGAAGATTTGTTGAGCTAATTTTGATTTTTTTAGGAATCAGTGCTTGTTTAGGAAATAAATTTTGCTTATTTTAGAACATTTGTCTTTTAGATGAAAAAGATAACCTTATATTTGGTCCATATATGAAACAAAAAAATTTCGTAAAACTATTTTTGAAAATATTTTTGGTCAATGTGGGTTTTGATATAATTTTTAGTTTTTGGTATATTTTTGAAAAAATCCCAATTTTATTTCTATTTTGTAAAATTTTAAATAATTTAATGTAAAAATTCTAAAATAATTTATATATTTGTTTAAAATTTAGTTTGATTTGATTCGTTAAGTTTCTATTATAAAAATTTCAATTTTTCGATTTGATTCGGTTTTATAATACAATTTGGTTTGATTCGATTTTTCTATATTTTGATTTGGTTAATTTGATTCAGTTAAAAAATTATCCAAAACTAACTGAATCAACTAAATCAATTGAATTCTCGCTCGTACCCACATTTGATGGAGACTAAGACTCGACTAAATACTATTTTTTCTTGTATATTACTGTGTCAAACAATGAATATGGATAATTAGATAAATTTTTAATGACATATTATTCATCCAATATACACTTGATGAAACTTGAGAAAAAAAAAAGGAGTTGAGAACAGTCAATCCTAAATTTTATTTTTGTTTAGTGTTCATTAAGTTAATAGATTGTACAAATAAAAAATAACCTTCCTGTTCTATTATGTATTATTTAATGATAAGAAAATAGAAAATTAGTATATCAAAAATTGATGTCCAATATACAACTAAGAATGGTGATCTACCCATTCCATGATGTCTCTCCTTTGACCAATATTCTGTCATGACCCGAATCCGAGGGCACGTGACCGACACTAAGGAATGGGTAGGCATAAGGCTCTCGAAACCCATAGTAAGCCTTCAAGAAAAAAAAATAAAACCTTCAAATTTAAAACTTCATTTCATGAAAGAACACATTATCAAATTGATTTTTTAAAAAAAATATATATATATAATTGTGCACAACATAAAATATTCTCCATCATCAAATATCATAAGTCAATTTTAAAACATTATACATAAGCGTGGTTCATTAAAATACAATACATAAGTATATTTAAGTTTTACAAACTCATAGTACAAACACCACTGCAGTATTCTAGAGTTACTACAATAATACAGCTCATAATGACCTACATAATATAGTCGGTGATGAAGAAATTCGACGTAGAGGCAGTCTGAGGTCAAACACCCAAGCTCCTAAAAAAAATAGATTGAGGGGAAATCAGACCTCACTGAGTAAGTTAATAAAAAGAGTTATACGGTTTGAAAACCGTATACATATAGTGAAAATAATATATATCATATATATATAGCTTTTGAAAAAAAATCTCGGTAGAACCTTAAACCTAAATTTCTAAATGGCCAACTAGGCCCACTTAATCCATATAGACTACCGGTCCCCGAGAGCAAAGGCATCAAGGCACCAAGCTGCAGTCATCCACTTAATCTAAATACATAGCATTGGCGGTCCCCGATAGCTAAGGCATCCACCGAGGCACCCATCCAGTCCATTATTAACTTTCTAATCACTGGCGGTCCCCGAGAGCAAAGGCTTCCACCGAAGCACCCATTCCAATTTATATCCACAAGTCATACGTACATCAGATCCATCTCTCAATCTCTACCATGTGTACACAGTCTTAGTGAAACCCACCAGGTAGCCCGTTCTACCAAAATTTCTCAAAATTAATTTTAAATAAATAAAATGTACTTAAATCTTAAATAGCAGTATTTAAATTAAATAAATCCTATAATAAATACTAAAAGTATGAGCACACGCATCTTTAAATAAAACACACGCAAGGATCAATTTATCAACTTACAGGATGAGCGAGAAGGCTGACGACCGTGCATCTACCTCGATCCAAAAGCTCCCGCTCCGGTACTCTCTAGGAAAAAAATAACAGACCTATTTTAAAAACACATCTATGGAATTAAAATCAAAAATCAATAGAAATAGTGAAATTCTAAACTGACTTGAGGAAGACTGGAGAAGACTCGATAGATAGGGAAAAAACCCTAATTAACGCTAGGAATTTACGGAAGATGTCACGTTTTTTGAGAAAATCTATCAAAATTTTGGCAGAGTCTCCTCTGTAAAATGGACATCTCTCTACCATAGGTAGAGCCATTCCTGCACAAAAAATGCACTTCTAAAAATTCGCACACAATCTACACTCGGGTTGACTCTCCAACACAGTATTAGCCCGACCGAGTTCACAACTCAATAAAACATCACAACTTAATTCTAACTAATAAAATTCATGAAAATATTACTTTCATAAATAAATATTAAAATCATACTTAAAATATAACATAACACTTAATTAAATTTAATTAGACATAAATATATAAAAACTCATAATTTCCAATAATATACATTATTCTTAAAATATGCATATATAATCCATAATTAATATAACTATCAACAAATACCTTAATTAAACCCATTATACCAAATATGTTAAATATAACCATATATATATTTTTGTTACCAAAATAATATGTTATACATATATATATAATATTTGGAAACAATATTCAAAATTAACATTACTTAATTAAAAATAACAATAAATTTATAAAAATCCTCTAAACCTCTTAAATATTAATAAAACCAACTAAAATATATATTTAACTATAATTAGCATAAAATTACATATTTATCCATATAATAGAAAAATACATATAATATATCCATATTACTCAAAAATTCTATAAAAATTATTTTCTCAACATAAAATTTCTTAATATCAATAAAAACATATAATTAACTAATAATTTCTACCAAAATATAAATTTAACCTAATTATCCACATTTGACATAAACTTAAAATAATTATAAAAATAGTATAAAAATCACAAAAACTATAAATTAAGTTCTAAAATTAATAACATTTAATGATAATACCAATTATCACAATTTCATAATTTTTAACAATTAATTTTCGGAAGTTAATAAAATATCCAAAATCCACAAAATTCACAATTAACACAATAATTTTCTATAATCTTAAATAAAATCAATATACTAAAAATAAATAACAATAATTACTCCAATTTACTAATTAAACTCAAATAAAATAAAATAAAATTCTGTAAAATAAAAAAAATCAAAATAATATACCAAAATTAGATTTAAACAACTAACTAGCATAATTAACCAATTAACTTGGGATAATTAAAGTTTAACACCTAAATCAACCTAAATAACCTGTGAACAACCTAAAAACAACCCAGAGCAACAAGCTGCCTACCTCTATTTTCGTCGCCAAAAATGGTTGCAGTAGCGAGGCAAGGTGTCGATTGTCGCCTGAGGAGACAATGCAGGCGGAGGGACCAACGGTCAGCGCAGATTTGGTTCTGACAGTGACGGAGAAGCTTGAACCAAGAGAGAAAGAGACACCGGAGGGAAGAAGAGAGGAAAAAGGAAGGCGGCCAAGGGGGGAGAAGATGTCGGAGGAGGGTAGCAGTCAGGCAGAAGGCTGGGAGGCGCAGTGAGGGTGGTGGTCCAACAGTGCGACAGGGAGAGAGGAAGGGGATGGTGTTTGTTAGGTGTTTTGGGTATATATGTATACACACACATGTATATATATATTTACATGCACTACTATTTTAATATACATATATTTAGTATAAAACCCAAATAATATATATTACATATAATAGCCTTGAAAATAACAAGGGTAATATAGAATAAATTATACTTATAAAATAGTTATATAATATTTAATATTATAGAAAATATAATTCTTTAAAATAATAATAATAACATAACCTTAAAGTAAGCTTACTATCTTTTAAATTACGTATTGCATAAAATATCCATATATAAATCACAAATAATAGAATAATTTAAATATAATTTTTTTTGAATTTATTAATACTACATATCTTATATTAAAATAGATTAATTTAAAAATAGGGTCATAACAGTCTCCTCTCCTTATAAGTATTTGTCCCCGAATTCAAGAAAAGAAGAATTACAAAGCTCAAAGGGGAAAGAGATACGGGAAAGAAACTTGCATCTCAACTTCAGTTTCCCAGGTACTGTCCTCAATAGAATGGTTACTCCATAGCTCCTTCACCATCGATATCTCTTTGGTTCGTAACTGTTGTATTTGGCGATCCACAATCGCCACCGGATACTCTTTGTAGGTAAGATCATTGCTAAGCTCTACTGTTTGAGGTTGCAGAACGTGAGATGGGTCAGGAATGTATTTTCTCAAAATAGATACATGGAATATAGGGTGAATCCTCGACAATTCTAGTGGCAACACCAATCTATATGCCACTTCACCCACTCTTGATCGAATCTCAAACGGTCTAATGTATCTAGGAGCTAGCTTACCCTTCTTGCCAAATCTCATGACTCCTTTCATTGGAGACACCTTCAGGAACACCATGTCTCAAACCATAAAGGATACATCCTTCCTCCTGGGGTCAACAGAGCTCTTCTATATGCTGAAGACTATCTTCAATCTCTGTTGTATAATGGGGACTTTCTCTAAAGTCACCTGTACCAACTCTAGACCTGTCAACTATCTTTCACCAATCTCCCAACATAATGGTGATCTGCACTTCTTACCATACAGTGCCTCATACGGAGCCATTTCAATGCTAGTATGATAGTTATTATTATAGGCAAACTCAATTAATGGCAAGTGTGAATCTCACTATCCTCCAAAGTCAATCACACACATCCTCAATATATCTTTTAATGTCTAGATGGTCCTTTTTGACTGACCATCATTCTGAGGATGGAAGGCTATACTAAAATCCAATCTGGTGCCCAAAGCCTTGTGTAATTCTTGCTAAAAGACTGAGGTGAATGTGGCTCCTCTGTCCGACACTATACTTATTGGTACCCCATGTAGACAAACAATCCTGTTGACATAAAGTCTCGCCAATCTATCAGTAAAGTACGTCTTCTTTATTGGTAGAAAGTGTGCTGACTTGGTTAGCCTATCAACAATCACCCAAATAGCATCATAGCCTCATGTAGTCCGAGGTAATCTAGTTATAAAGTCCATGGCTATCATGTCCCATTTCCATTCAAGAATTGGCATAGGTTGCAACACTCCTGAGGGTCTTTGATGTTCAAGCTTCACTTGCTGACAAGTCAAGCATCTAGATACAAACTCTGTAATATCCTTCTTCATTCCATTCCACTAATATGTATCTTTCAAGTCATGATACATCTTGATAGAACCTAGATGGATACTATAAGTAGAAAAATATGTCTCTTCCATAATTTCCTTCTTCAAGTCGTCAACATCTGGCACACAAATCCTAGTGCCCAACCGCAATATATCTTCTCTATCAACCACAAAGTCTCTTGACTGCCCTTGTTGCACTTTATATGTAATCCTCTACAACTACGGGTCTCTATTCTGAGCTGCCTTAACTCGATCCAAGTATACTGATCATACCCTGAATTAAGCTAAAAGGCACTTTTTAGTAACTTTCAACTACAACCCTTGATCAATCAGTTCGTGCAACTCCTTGATAATGGGCCTCCTTTCTAAACTGATGTGAGCAAGACTACCCGTTGACTTCCTACTCAAGGCATCAGCAACAACATTCACCTTGCCTTGATGGTACAAAATGGAATAATCATAGTCCTTGAGAAGTTCCATCCATCTTCTCTGCGTCAAGTTCAAGTCCCTTTGCTGGAAGATATACTTCAAGCTCTTATTATCGGTTTATATCTCACATGTAACCCCATACAAGTAATGCCTCCATATCTTCAAAGAAAACACAATGGCTACCATCTCCAAGTCATGAGTAGGATAGTTTTGCTTATGCTTCTTCAGCTGCCTTGAAGTATAAGTAATTACTTGGCCATTTTGCATCAACACATAGCCCAGTCCTACTCTGGAAGCATCACAATACACTGTATACCCTTTATTTCCAGAGGGTAAAGATAGAATTAGAGCTGATGTCAATAAATCCTTCAATAACTGGAAGTGCTCTTCACATCTGTCTATCCACATAAACTTAGCACTCTTCTGGGTCATCCTTGTCAAAGGTGCGGTAATTTTGGAGAAGTCCTTCATAAATCTCCTGTAGTAGCCTACTAGACCCAGGAAACTCCGTACTTCTCTGACTGTAGTCGGCCTCGGCCACTCTGTGATAGCTTCTATCTTTTTGAGATCGACTTGTATACCATCCTTAGAAACCACGTGGCCTAAAAATGCTACTTAATCCAACTAGAACTCACACTTTGAAAACTTGGCATACAACCTGTGCTCCCTTAAAGTCTGAAGCACCCTTCTCAGATGCATAACATGCTCAGCTTCACTCTTGGAATAAACCAAGATGTCATCAATGAAAACTATTATAAATTGATCCAAGTATGGCCTAAACACCCGATTCATCAAGTCTATAAAGGCTACTGGTGTATTAGTCAACCCAAAGGACATTACTAGGAACTCATAATGGCCATATCTCATCCAAAATGCTGTCTTAGGCTCATCACCACTTCTGATCCTCAACTGGTGATACCTGGATCTTAAGTCTATTTTAGAGAAGCATGTAACACCTTGAAGCTGGTCGAATAAGTCATCGATCCTTGGAAGTGGATACTTGTTCTTGATGGTGACCTTATTCAACTGCCTGTAATCAATATAGAGTCAAAGGCTACCATCCTTCTTCTTTATAAACAAGACCAAAGCACCTAAGGCGATGTACTGGGCCTTATAAAACCCTTATCGAGCAAATCCTACAACTGCTCTTTCAACTCTTATAATTCAGCTGGTGCCATTCTATAGGGTGGCATAGTAATAGGATTTGTACCAGGTATGACATCGATACAGAACTCTATCTCTCTTTCTGGTGGTAATCCAAGTAATTCTTCATGAAAGAAATTCATAAATTCACGCACCACTAACACCTGTTTGATTGCCCCATTCTCTATCTCAACATCTCTTACTACTGCCAAGTAACCTTGACAACCCCTTCTAAGCATCTTTCGAGTTGTAATGGCAGAAATAAGATTACGGGCATGGAGCTCTTTTCACCTTTAAAATAGAACTCTACTTCATTCAAAATTCTGAACACCACTTTTTTCTCTTGATAATTCACTGATGCATAATACCTCGACAACTAATCCATACCTAAGATGACATCGAATTCCAATATATCAAGCAACACCAAGTTCGCCAATAATTTTCTACCATCAACTAACACCGGACACAAAGGAAAGAAGATATCTGTCTCTAACTCGTCACTAAGAGGAGTCAATACAGATAGAGGAAAGGACAACCTAGAAGGATGCCACTCAATTGTCAAAGCAAACATAGGAGAAATGAATGAATGCGAAGCGCCGGGGTCAAATAATACTCTAGTATCACATACATAGACTGAGAGAATACCTGCTATTATTGCATTAAAAGTCTGAGCATCCTACGGTGTCAGAGTGAAAACTCGTGCCTGGCCACGAGCTACTTGCTGTGATGTCGAATGCTGCACAAACCCACGGCCACTAGGCCTACCAAATGAAATTCGGCCCTACTGGCCCATAAGCTATGGTGGTCTTTGTTGTGGCTGTACTAGTGCTCTGTACTGCTGTGGCATCGGATAGTAAGGCTGAGCCACTGATGAAGATGAACCCCTGAGCATACTGTGGTTGATATCCAGAGTGAGGATAAGCTCTAGCAAGATGACCAACCTATCCATATCTGAAGCAAGCGCCCAAAAAAAATGACATGGGCCCTGATGGAATCGACCACAACTCGCACATGCACTAGCTCCAGACCCAAAACTACCCTGTCTGAAGCTCTACCCATTGCTACTGTTTCTGACTCCATAACTAAATTTATAACCTCTGCCACTTCTCTTATTCATGGCATAACCATGTCGACCAACTCGGTGAGTCCTGGACCTTCTACTACTATGCTGTGAATTACCCGTAGCCTGCTGACTCGTACTACCAATATGAAATGTTGACTGCTGGTACCCGGATGCTACACCATATCCACTATTACCAACCATGTAGGGATCTAACATGGTGCCCTGGCGGATGTGTCGCCTCTCAATCAGATGGGCCTCCTCAATCACACTCTCTAAGGTACAGTCCTTGGTATGTATACCAATAAAAGCTAGCCCCAAACCAGTAACATACAACTCAACTGCTTTATAGGGATCTCTCTTGATGTCCTTTGCATGTCGGGATAGCCTATTAAACTCCCTAGTGTAGTCCTCCACTGACCTATCCCCTCTGGTGATATGAAGCAACTACCACCTGTAAGCATCTCTAGTGGCTAAAGGATAGAAGAATCTCAAGAAACGGTCCTTAAACTCTAGCCAAGTTAACTTATGCATAGACGACTGAATTAACTACATGAACCAGTCTTGAGCTACCGCTTGGACTGACAACTCCATAATAATTATCCATTGGTAGTTCGTGTGTCCTATCTTGGTACGTGCCTCAATCATATTAATAAAGTCCAAAGCATCACCCGTACCATCAAAGGAAATTTTACCAATCCGGGAGTAGAGGAGTGTTGTATCAGTATCTGACATCTCCTGATTCCTCTACTGTAACATCTGCTACATAAGGGGCATCGCCTAATTTAAAGCTTTAAGACCTTAATTAATTCCTACTAGTCCAGTTGTAAAAGTTATGGGGTCTGCGACTGGAGCTTTAGGCCCAACTAGCTGTTGATCAAGAATCTCAGCTACAACTGCCTTAGCTCAACCTCTAACTTTACCTCTGCCCCTATGACGTGGAGTAGGAGGAAGAACCTTATTATGCATAGACTACTCATCAAGCCCAAAAGTCAGATCAGCAATAGGATCTGTTCGCACATGCCTCATTTTGAAAAAGATAGAGAAAAAATCGAATTCAAAATAATATAAGAGTATTTAATGCAATGTGGAATTAGAAATAAGAATATCACAAAGACCATTATCAACCTAATCATTACAGTAGTTACACAGAAAGAAAGACCTATATAATTAATTGAATTTATGCTCTGATACCAACTTTGTCATGACCTGAACCCAAGGGCACGTGACCGGTACTAAGGAATGGGTAGGCATAAGGCCCTCGAAACCCGTAGTAAGCCTTAAAGAAAAGAAAAATAAAACCTTCAAATTTAAAACTTTATTTCGTGAAAGAATACATTATCAAACTGATTTTTCAAAAAGAAAAAAACATAATCGTGCACAACATAAAATATTCTCTATAATCAAATATCATAAATCAATCTTAAAACATTATACATAAGCGTGGTTCATTAAAATGCAATATATAAATATACTTAAGTTTTACAAACTCATAGTACAAACACCACTGTAGTATTCTAGAGTTACTACTATAATACAACTCATAATAACCTATATAATATAATTGGTGATGAAGAAATCCGACATAGAGGAGGTCTAAGGTCAAACTCCCAAGCTCTTGAAAAAAATAGATTGAGGGGAAATCAGACCTCACTGAGTAAGTTAATAAAAAGAGTTGTACAGTTTGAAAACCGTATACATATAGTGAAAATAATTTATATTATATATATATAGCTTTTGAAAAAAAATCTCGGTAGAACCCTAAACCCAAATTTCTAAATGGCCAACTAGGCCTACTTAATCCATATAGACTGCCAGTCCTCGAGAGCAAAGGTATCAATCGAGGCACCAAGTCGTAGTCATTCACTTAATCCAAATACATGGCACTGGCGGTCCCCGAGAGCTAAGGCATTCACCAAGGCACCCATCCTAGTCCATTATTAACTTTTAATCACTGGCGGTCCCCGAGAGCAAAGGCTTCCACCGAGGCACCCATTCCAGTTTATATCCACAAGTCATATATACATCGGATCCATCTCTCAATCTCTACTATGCGCACATGATCCTGGTGAAACCCACTAGGTAGCCCATTTTACCAAAATTTCTCAAAACTAATTTTAAATAAACAAAATGCACTTAAATCTTAAATAACAGCATTTTAATTAAATAAATCATATAATAAATACTAAAAATATGAGTGCACGCATCTTTAAATCAAACACATGCACGAATCAATTTATCAACTTATAGGACGAGCGAGAAGGCTGACGACCGCACGTCTGCCTCGATCCAAAAGCTCCCGCTCCGGTACTCTTTAGGAAAAAAAATAATAGACCTATTTTAAAAACACGTCTATGGAATTAAAATCAAAAATCAACAAAAAGAGTGAAATTCTAGACTGAGTCGAGGGAGACCATATAAGACTTGATAGATAGGGAAAAAACCCTATTTAACACTAGAAATTTACGGAAGATGTCACATTTTTTGAAAAAATCTACCGAAATTTTTGCAAAGTCTCTTATGTAAAACGGACATCTCTCTACCATAGGTAGAGTCATTCCTGAACAGAAAATGCACTTGTAAAAATTCGCAACAATCTACACTCGGGTGGGCTCTCCAACATAGTATTAGCCCAACTGAGTTCACAACTCAACAAAACATCACAACTTAATTCTAACTAATAAAATTCATGAAAATATTACTTTCATAAATAAATATTAAAATCATACTTAAAATATAACATAACACTTAATTAAATTTAATTAGACATAAATATATAAAAACCCATAATTTCCAATAATATACATTATTCTTAAAATATGCATATATAATCCATAATTAATATAACTATCAACAAATACCTTAATTAAACCCATTATACCAAATATGTTAATATAACCATAGATATATTTTTGTTACCAAAATAATATGTTATACATATATATATAATATTCGGAAACAATATTCAAAATTAACATTACTTAATTAAAAATACCAATTAATTTATAAAATCCTCTAAACCTCTTAAATATTAATAAAATCAACTAAAATATATATATTTAACTATAATTAGCATAAAATTACATATTTATCCATATAATAGAAAAATACACATAATATATCCATATTACTCAAAAATTCTATAAAAATTATATAAATACATGAAAATTATTTTCTCAACATAAAATTTCTTAATATCAATAAAAACATATAATTAACTAATAATTTCTTCCAAAATATAAATTTGACCTAATTATCCACATTTAACATAAACTTAAAATAATTATAAAAATAGTATAAAAATCACAAAAACTATGAATTAAGTTCTAAAATTAATAACATTTAATGATAATACCAATTATCACAATTTCATAATTTTTAACAATTAATTTTCGGAAGTTAATAAAATATCCAAAATCCACAAAATTCACAATTAACACAATAATTTTCTATAATCTTAAATAAAGTCAATATACTAAAAATAAATGACAATAATTACTCAAATTTACTAATTAAACTAAAATAAAATAAAATGAAATAAAATTTTGTAAAATAAAAAAATCAAAATAATATACCAAAATTAGATTTAAATAACTAACTAGCATAATTAACCAATTAACTTGGGATAATTAAAGTTTAACACCTAAATCAATCTAAACAACCTGTGAACAACCTAAAAACCACCTAGCAACAAACTGCCTACCTTTATTTTCGTCGTCGAAAATGGTTGCAGTGGCAAGGCAAGGTGTCGACCGTCACCTAAGGAGGCAATGCAGGCGGAGGGAGCAACAGACAGCGCCGATCTAGTTCTGACAATGACGGAGAAGCTTGAACTAAGAGAAAGAGAGACGCCGGAGGGAAGACGAGAGGAAAAAGGGAGGCGGCCAAGGGGGGAGAAGACGCCGGAGGAGGGTGGTGGTCCGGCAGAAGGCTGGGAGGCACAGTGAGGGTGGTGGTTCGGCAGTGCAACGGGGAGAGAGGAAGGGGATGGTGTTTGTTGGGTGTTTTGGGTGATATGTGTGTATATATACATATATATATATGTATGTATGTATATTAACCCCTAATTGTACATACTATATATGTATACACACACATGTATATATATATACATACTCATATATATATATATATACATGCACATCCTATTTTAATATACATATATTTAGTATAAAATCCAAATAATATATATTACATATAATAGCCTTGAACATAACAAGGGTAATATAGAATAAATGATACTTATAAAATAGTTTTATGATATTTAATATTATAGAAAATATAATTCCTTAAAATAATAATAATAACATAACCTTAAAGTAAGCTTGCTATCTTTTAAATTATGTATTGCATAAAATGTCCATGTACAAATCACAAATAACAAAATAATTTAAATATAATTTTTTTTAAATTTATTAACATTGCATATCTCATATTAAAATAGATTAATTTAAAAATAGTATCATAACATATTCTCAATACAAACAAGTATTTAATGTTCTGCAAAAGTCTTTTGCAATTCTTTATAGCACAAAACATACATATATATATATATATATATTTTAAAAAAATAGCTAGAAACGATAGTGCTCATCAAACAATTCCAATTTGTTTTTCAAATAAATAAAATTAGATTAAATTTTAATATGGCACTAATTAATGTAACTGATATTGATAGAATACAGTTATGTTTTAATCAAATTGTGGGGCACTCTATTAAGCATTTTGGCCTCTTCGCCAAGCATTTTATCAAGCTCAACAAAACATAAATAAACATATTAATGGCATAATAGTATACTAAAAGATGTCACCACTTAAAATCATATATAGTGCTTGGAAAATGCAATACTTATAATGGTAACTTGAAAATTACACTAAAAGACATATTACACTCAAGCAATTTTTTTTTTTTTTTTTGCCATTTTTCACTTCAAAATAATAATTAATGTTCAAACATTACAACAACCTAATAATCCCATAGTTTCACTAATTCTACTTACTGCCTTGTGCCTGCAAAACTAGTGTTGTTGTAATTTTAGATTAATGCTTTTAGAAAAGTAAGGAAAAATACCTTACATGCGAGAATTATTATTGTTGTAACAATATACATCAAAGATATCATTTTTATCAGTAATTTTTTTGGTTACTGTATATATGTCGTTATGCTGATGGAGAAGCGCTTATGTCATATAGGAACTTATGGCAGAAAATAATTTTTATGTTTTATAATATTCGGTAAAAGTAATAAAAATTAAAGTCTAGGTCGGTTGGTGAGCCTAGTGATACATTGTTGCAGATTGAATTATACAAATGTAGTTACGTAAAGAAAAAAAAAATATTTTAATCTATATATCATTCGAATTATCTATAAATATATTTTACAACTTATATAATCAAGGAAAAAATTAGTATATTTTTAATTATTTGCAAAATTTATATAGATATATGCTCTGAAATTTCCTAGGTTGAAGAAACTTTGATTTAAATTAATTATATTGAAAAGCCTTGATTGTTTTTTGCTGTTAAAACAAATAATTCTTACATGCTTTTGTGTATATTGATTATTACTTATTTTTGCTTAAAGCATCAACAAAGATTTAGCATCACTTTTATGTTCCAACTCGGGTTGTGCAATCCCTGCTAGATTCAAAAAACTGAACTGAGTAAATTCGGTTTAATTTGGTTTTTATTATATGAAATTTTTAAACTTTTGATTGAACCTAAACCACCCGAAAAATTGAAATTATATATATATATATATATATATATATATATATATATATATATAAAACTGAAATATGTCAAATATATACTTATGTTGAAGGCTTTGAACTCCTATGTGGAGTTGCAGGTTGGATTCCCAGTGTAACATCTAATATTTTTTTCCTTTATTTTCAAAAATACATTATAAAAAAATGGCATAGCTAGGAGTTGGACATGCGTGGCCGGTAAATACGTATGCACACCCCACCGTTTGGCTACCAAAAATTCACGTTATTATTATTATTATTTTTATTATTATTATTATTTATAAAGTTAACCGAAAATCAAACTAACACCCATCTAAAATTTCAATTTTCAGTTTGATTTTAAAAATTGAAAAAAAAAAACCAACTCGAGCCCAACTAAACCCACCCAATGAACAGTCCTAGTTCCAACAAAGATGAGTACGTATCATAAAAGGAGAAAATGTATATATACGTATAGAAATGGTAAGCATGATGCTAGAATTATTGTTTAACTATACTGTAGATGTTTTAAAGAAGATGCTAGCATTTCTTACGTAATTATATATGTGAATTAAACTCCACATTATTACATGTATGTGCCAAGCAAGACAAGTAGGTAGTGTGCAATAGGACAAGTAGGTAATGTGCAATGGATGAAACGTGTAATTAAACATTACTCCCCCAATTGTACTCATAATGTTAGCATCATTACGTAAGTTGATAATTAAGTTTAAGTGCTCTAAATTCATAAAAAAGTGAATTACATATTCTATAAATAGTTAAAAATTGTATACAAATGTAGAGAATAGAATTCAAATATTTATTCTGCTTACGATGAGAAATTAAACTATTTCAACCGATTAAAAAATAAGTAAATTATATATTATTTACTTTTATTAAAATTGAATTGATTTTTTTTTATGGGTGGTTAAAAATATACATCTAACACAACTTGGCATTGGAGAAAAAAATAACCAAAATTTTTTATCATGGTTTCTTTGATTTTTTTTAAAAGAAAATGTAAATTTGAAAGGGGTATTTTAGCAAAAACAAAAAGAAACTATCTCTAAGAGTCAAATTATAAAATAAAAATTTACAAAAATATATATATTTTTAAACGGGCATCTCACAAGGAAAAAGAATAATTGAGAGATAAATCATCTTAAAAAAACAAAATTCAAGAATGGGAGGAAATGAAGGTCTCCAAAAAAAAGGGAAATGAAGGGAACCAAAAGAATACTTTAAAAACAAACAAATCTCAACCCATAGTAACACCGTAGGAATGTAGCAAAAGTAAGGCCCTATTCTCTATTGAAAGAGCATTTTAGGCTTTTTGGGGAATGGTCCATTTTTGAGGTGACTCATCATATACATTGTCTAGAATCAATAGGTACACATTTTATATACATCCTGCCAGTATAATATTCGATTCACGAGGAACAATAGATGATGAAAAATTCAAAGTGTAAAAATATATGAACATCCAGTCGTGATTCTTTATATTTGTTTTTTTTTTCATTTTATGGTATTGAAAATTTAATCAATTGTTAAAAAAATGATGAAAAATTCAATGCATAAATAGAATGTTGGGTCTTCAAGTGAAGAAAGAATCTAAATTATAAATAGTTACATTTATTCCAGAACCATACGCATAGCCCCATGCAACCCATCTCCTAGTTAATAAAGAAAAAGAAATAATAAAAGATTGGAATGCATATCTACACAAGCAAAACCAAGAAAATATCTAATTTGGAAGATGAACATAAAAGAAAAAGGTATATATGCATACACACATACTTATTTATAAAGAAAGCTAAAGAGCACTCAATTCAAAAGAGGAACCAAATCAAAATGGGAGAATGAGAAAAAAGAACAAGAACATGAAAAGAAGAATCATAGTCAAATTAGTCAAACTTTTACTCCCCAAGAAAACATAATCTAACATATCATAGAATAAAGAGCTACATGCACCCACAACACATACAAGATTGTTTTTTTTTTCTTTGCACACACACACACTATATATATATATATATATATATGTGAAATGATTGTTCTATTATACTATATATACAATTCAATTCTATATGTACATAGATAGACACATAGAGAGACCTTTGAGAGGCTACCCAAAATTTAAAGTAAGGTATAAAAGAAATACAAATGAAGAAAAATTCAAGGGAGCTTTTCAAGATTTCATTTTTCATAATTCTTGAGTAATTTTTTCTTTTTTTTTTTCCCTCTATCTTTCTCAGACTTTTTTTGCCCATACAAACAATGATAACAGCAGATTCCCAATCATCCCCTCCACACTATAGGAAACACACATAATTGCACCCAACAATCCTTTTTTTCACCATAGAAACCTGTGCTTTTTAAGTTATTCACTAAACTTTCTTTCATTTCTTGCTTACCCTTTTTTTCACTAACCCTCCGATATTATAAATACATGTCAATCTCCATCACCTTATTTTTACCACAATCTTTCTTTCATTTATCTAGTCTATAATGGATCCTTCGTGCACCACTACTTCTGTTAATGGCTTCTACAACTTCATCACACAAGGACTCGATGATCTTGATCGATGTTTCCTCTCTAATAATTTCATGTCAGTTCAATTCCTTCAAAGTGTTCTTTCTTCTCTTCGATCCTTCCATGCCCAGTTAACCATTTTGGTTCAAAGACTTCATCTTCCTATTGGCGAAAAGTGGCTTGATGAGTACATGGATGAAAGTTCAAGGCTTTGGGAAGCCTGTCTTATACTCAAATCCGGAGTCTCAGGAATGGAAAATTATTACTCTTCTGGGGCTAATATAGCTTCCGCCCTCGATGGATTCCATCTTGTGAATGCACAAGTTTCGCGTCAGGTTAATTAGTTCACGACTGAACTCAACTCAAGTACATAATGTTAAATGTTTCTTGCTGCTTAATGTTTAATGTTTATATTAATATATATGTTGGTCTAAGTCTGGTTTTATAGGTTATACGAGCGATCATGGGTTGTCAGAGGGAGATTCTAGTGTTAGAGGAGGATAACAAGGGCTTGGTGGACACAAGAGTCCGAGCATTATCACTACAATTTGATGAGAACGTATCAATAGAATCAAAGTTGAACGGCTACAATGGTTTTAGAGGTGTGCTTTATGCAATGAGAAATGTTAGTTCATTGCTTCTAATGATATTGTTTGGAGGGCTAGTGTATTGTTGGCCTGAAACAAGTTTTTGCCAAGGAGGGTGTGAAGGGCATGTGATATTTGGATCATCTTTTATGGTATCAATGGCAAGATTGCAACAAAGAGTGGCTAATGAGATGAACCAAATTGGTGGGCAGCCAGGAATCATGCTCTATGAATTTAGACAAGCTAAAATGGCAACGGAAGAGCTAAAAGTAGATTTGGACAGCATTATGGAGAATGAATCAGAAGTTGAGATCCAAGACAAAGTTGACAACTTGAAGAGTTGTTTTGGGTTGTTGAGATGTGGGGTTGAGACTATAATTGGGCAGCTTGATGATTTCTTTGATGAAATAGTTGAAGGTAGAAAGAAACTTTTGGACATGTGCTCCCATAGATAAGAGAGGGTACACATGTGCAGCCTTGATTAGGTTGTAGAAAGAGTTATGAAAAGGTTAAAAAAGAACTGCAACAATTCAGTAGCTAAATGGTGACATTAATGCCACTCTTTTCCTTTTCTCTTATTAATTTTGTTTTTCTACAAGTTTGTGTAAGCTTTTCCCTTTTCCTCTTCAAGGGCTCTTTTTTGTTTTTTGCAGCTACAATATATATATATATATATATGGTTCTTGAGGAATTTTTTTTTATGTGGTGCTTTTCTAAGAAAACCCATAAAGGATTATATTTTGTTTTAACCCAGAAAAAAAAAAAAGAATGAGATTCTTACTTTGAAGAAAAGCAACATTACACAATCAAGAGATAAAGAAATAAGAAGCAAAATATTTATATATATCAACTATATATATATATATTTAGATAGGGTCTGCAGTTAGCTTCAATACAAAGCAAATCCAAAGGACAGAGATTCTTCTTTTGTAGAAAAGAAAGATTATGAATATGGAAGTTTATGGGGGAAAAATATTTGATGCTTCATGTTTGAACTGTAAAACTATGACAAATCAAGTATAATGGGAATTGAAGTTTATGAGCATTTTAAGTGAAACATGATTGAGTAGTCACAATGCTAGTCTTTTTTTTTTTTTTCGAAAAAAAAAAAACAAGTTTTCATTAAGAAAACAATAGGGATAAACACCCTACAAACAATTCTTGCTTTCTTTTTACATTTAGCAGGTAGAACTGATTAATTGATGAATTGATCTAATCAAATTAAATCATTACCTTATTTAATTACTTTATATGCAAGATTTTGCAATTATTATTATTATTATTATTTTATTACAAAACTACATAGTATTCAATATCTCATAGGGTCCGACTTGGGACGGATTCTGAAGAACGACAAAGATCTATTTTAAGAGTTTTAAAATAACTATATAATTAGAGCTTGAACCTAAAATCCCTAATTAAATTGAAAAAGTCTCTCACTAACTCATTTACACCTCTTGAGTTTATTATTATTATTATTATTACTAATGTTCTATATAAATTGAGAGTAATTTTTACAAAAATTAAGAATTAAAAAAGGGAAAAAAATTAAATATATTATCTAATTTAAATTTAACCAAATTTTCAATTATATCCTCAATTAAATTTTTTTCACTTTTTTTTATATAAATTATCGATATTTAAAATTTACTGAATTCTAATTAATTTTAATTCAACCTGAGCATAACAAAAAGGGGCAAATATCTTCCCAACACATAATTAAATACAGTTGTATACATTATATGACTTAAATTGATACATAATGTAGCAAGAGTAACACTCTACTAGCCACTCCTAACAATTATTTGGTTAAATTTGTTTACTTTAGCTATTATATTGTTCTAATTATTCAATTATATCTAATCGTATTTTAAGTATTAAATGTACTTGAAATATTAATTTAAAATTTTATTCAAAATAAACTTACTTCTTTAAACACTTATTTGTGAGAAAATTATAAAAATGATTCAAGTAAATATTATTTAAAAAGACTTTTAAAGTAATTTTTTAAATTGCATTTATATCCTTACAACAAGATTGAATATAATTATAATAATTTAAAAGTACAGTGGTTAAATTTGATATAAGTTATTCATAATGGAGAATGGATGAGATCACTTTTTTTTTCCAAAAAAAATAATGTAAAAAAAAATTAAGTTTTATCAATTCAAGAAAATTTTAATGAAGCTACCCAGCTAGATAGATGATATATAAAGCTAAATAATTTTGTTCTAAAATAGAAAAGAAAGAAAATAGAGGTAATGATTTAGGAAAATAAAAAAACAAAGTGTAGAATAAAGCAAAAACTTGAAGTTATGCATTGAGATTGACGCACATAGCCATCGATTAATTTTTCACAGCCGCAAGTACTTAAAGTGCTGCATCCGAATCTTGACTGACAATCAGTTCTTTTTAAGACAGTAACTCTCATTTTACACTTCCAAAAAGTAGACATTAAGCAACAATTCCTTTTTAAGAAATTTTCTTTTCTTTATTCCATTCTGCAGTTAGCTTTTGAAGTGTTTGTTTGGCATTGCGGTTCAAATTTTTTTTCCAATTGGAAAAAAAATGAAAAACCATTCTTTAGCCAAAACTAGATAGAAACAAATAGGTATGGTAGAAATAAAAATAAAAATTATTCCATCACATTAAATTAATTGTTAAAAATTTTATATAGCTGTTATGATTTTCCTCGAGCCGAATTGAATTTATCAAATCAATAAATTCTAATAACCAATGGTATAAAAAAAATTTAAAATTTCAAAAGTTGAATTCTTCACGGTTATGCTAAAACAATCCGAAAACAATTCCTTCCTAAATGACTTATTTCCAATAAACTTCTCTATTAATAATAAAATAGCATGACAACATTATTAGTTATATAAATTATTTCATTTTTACAATTAAATTTTATAATTTTTTTCCGATCAAGTTTTATATTTAAGTTTTAAAAAGGTTTTTCATGGGTTCTATTTATTAGTCAAAATAGTTTTCGGTTAGTTAACTCCTAAAATAATTTTTTTTTATATATATTTGAGTCTTAAGATTATAAAAAAAAATTATTTTTGATATTTTCAATAAACAATATTTTTTTGTGACTTCTTCCGTTACTTAATGTTATACTAACTATATAACTCACTAAAATAATTTTAAAAATAAAAATTATATATTTTTTAAATTATTAGTTATACTGAGAATGATAAATAAAATTAATTAAATATTCTTTATTATTTTTAAATATATAATTTCAATTAATATATCATAAATAAATAATATTTTTTTACAAGAATAAAATTTATTTAATTTTATCAATATTATAATTCGTGTTATTCTAAAAAATTTATAAACTTAATCAAATTTGAGTTAGTCAAATTTTTAAAAAATATTTCTTTAAATTAGGTTTATTTAAATACTTGAACAATAAAATAAGTTAGCATATTCTTATTATAATTTTAATTTTTATAATAAAAATAATTAATTTAAGAAAAAATATATCAAATTTTCCTATTTCATTTAAAATTAATTGTATTTTATAACAATAAATAAAATTATTAATTACAATATGTAATTATTAAAATATTTTTTTTGTAAAATATTGTAATCTAAAGAAATTTTTTTTAGATTGTCTAATTTGGATACAATTGAGTTTAAAAAATTTACTTAAAATATAACACGAATTATAATATTAATAAACTAATTGAGTATATTCAAGTATAAAAATATTTATTCATTTAAGATATATCAATTAAAATTTATATTTTAAAATAATAAAAATACTTGATTAATTCATTTATCTTCGTTGATAAAATAATAATGTAAGAAAAATATATTTTTAATTTTAAATATATTTTTGTGAGTTATATAATTAAATAATAGAGTAAGTCATAAATAAATAAATAATCAATTAATTAAAAATATTTAAAATGACATTTTTCTAGCTTGAGGTATGAAAAGTAAAAAAAAAATTAATTTTGAGAGTTGACTAACATAAAATTGCTTTGACTAATAGATAGAACTAAAGAAAATCTTTTTTAAAACTTTTAGAATTTAATTATGAAAACAATTCCTATAGGACTCAATTAAAAATATATATATATAATTTATAGGATTAATAATATTATTATCCCTATATATTAGAGTTAAAATACTAGGATATATCACATCATAACGAACATATAATTCTTATTTCTAGTCAAATTTTTAATTTTAATATGCACTAGAGTGTGCTTTTAACAAAATTAAGCAAAAAGTTGAGTAATTAAAGTATAAAATTTTTGTGGCAATAAAAAGTTATAATTTAATTCTTAATCATCATATAATGGTAAAAATTCTCCTTTGAAATTCAAAAATAAAACCTGAAAAAAATAAATTAACATATAAACTGACTTATGATACTATCTTATTATAAAAAGAAAATTAATTATTGTCGTGGGACACAACATGAATTTCTATGAATTTTTTTTTTCTCTCATGTTTTGTTGAATCCTTAAAAAAGTTTATAAGAGTTAAAATAGACAAAACAATTTTTTTTTTCCCTCCGACTGCATGTTCCGCCTCATAAAAATTTTTATAAGTAAGAAAAGTGTAGATGGAAGAATTAGATACACACAAGCTCATCTACAAAAATAGGGTTAATTGTTATAACATTCTTAAAGTTTAACCTATTATATTATTATATCCTTATATTTTCAATAATTATTATGACATCTTTAAAGATTTACTCTATTAAACTATTATATATTTACTATTTAATTATCATTAAATTTGAAAAAAAACTAAAAGTTCTATTTGATATCTAAACTTATAATATAGTTTTATATTCATTTAATTTTTTATTAAATTAATATAGATTTATTAATTTATTGTGCTTTTATTGCAATGATAATTATAATAACTAAATAATTTTATTTTTAACATCAAAATAAATTCAAAACATATTGATTTAGAATTGACACTACTCCAATAAGAATATGTACTTAGAATTTATCATATTGACACATACTCAATTTTGCTAATTGTGAATGTGCTAAAACGACTTACATAATTGATATTACAGTAATTATAATTTATTATATTGACATGTACTCAGTTTCACAATTGACACAATGTCGATGTGGTTTATGTAATCGACGTTCATTGATTAGAGTTTACCCTATTAATATGAACTCAATTTTTATAATTAGCTCTAGGTCTGAACTAGACTTACCATGTTGAAATAAATTTTTTAATAAGATTTAATTACTACAATTTTTGAAAGATTTGTAAACAATGTGTATGTATATACGCACTAAAATAGTTTTACTGAGATTTGATAATTGAATTCATATCAATATTGATAAATCTTAATTAATGTAGTACTAGTTACATAATCATATTGGAGCAGCGTCAATTTTAAATTAATATATTTGTATTATAATTATTATTATAATAAAAGCATAATAAATTAAAAATTTATATTAATTTAAGATAAAAATGAATGAATTTAAAATTATTATGTAAATTTAAGGATCAAATAGAACTTTTATTTTTTAAAAAATTAATATATTTAATAGTAAATTAAATAATAGAAATGTAATAGTATAATAAATTAAAATCTCATCTATAAAGTTTTATTCCGTGAAAATATTACATTTCTATAATTAATTATTTATATTTAAATTAATTATTAAAAATATAAATAGTTAATAGTATAATGGATGAAATCTCAATAATAATGTTATAGTAATTAATTCACAGAAATATTAACTAATGTTATCATCACAAAAGATGGTAAAAAGTGAAAATTTTGAAGTAATGCATCCAATGCTAAGTTAAGGTTGAGGACCCTGCAAACTTAAAACTCAATCATACAAACTTAATTGCTGCAAGACAATTGAAAACAAACTAAACAAAACAAGTCAAGTCTTTTGATGCAAAAAGAAAAAAAAAAACTTTTGAAATTAAAGGAGTAAATCTTCATATGAATTACACCAAGTGGGAAGCAGACAGCTCAGTCTGACAGGGTGAAAATGATGGCAAACAAAAATATTGAAAAACTTTTGCTTTTTGCTAGTTGTAATTGAACATGTGACAGTGTAATTTCAATGTTCTGGTTGTCTTGTGGGCAGGTAGCATATTACCACTTTTCTAATGTAATCATTTTTTTTTCTTTAACTTTTGAAATGAGAAGGATCTTTTGTTGGTTTTGTAGGAAGTTCAACAAACCTTAATGATTCTGAAGCCCTTAACTTGAAAAGGAGAAAAGAGTTGAAGCTTGCATTATTATAGCCTATATACCTATTCTACTGATTGGAAAGAAGGTTATATATGGCTGTTAGAAAAAAAAAAAAATTGTAGCAACTGTTATGATCATGTGATAAAAATTATTTTTTTTTCTCAATTTACATTTGATATTTATAGTTATTTTAAATTAATTGTTGAGGTATTTTTATTATTTTTACATTTCTATATAAATTGAATTAAATTAATAAATTTTAAATATTAATCTTTTTTTTAGAAAAAGAAGAAAATGGTTCTCATATTACCTATTTTTATGGTTTTTTTTTATAGAATATTACTTCTTAATTTTGTTTGTTATAATTCAAATTTAGTCTATTTAGTTTTAGCTTGAAATGCAAAATACATCTCTTAGCATATGAGGGTTTTTTTTTTTTTTTTTTTTCCATTTACTGACAATTTCCTTTTGAAGAATTTGCCTAAGATTCTACTATTTTTGAAGTATATCCACTACCTCCTCAACCTAAAATTTGGCTTGAGAAACCAAAAATTCATTCTTAGGTAGTTCATTCAGGTCAAATCATTATTTTTAAATCAAATTTGTGAAATTATTTCATCTCATTAAAAAAAAGGATTTATCTGATTATTTTTGTTCTATATTTATTAATATATTAAGTTTTTTTTTTAGAATGATCTTAGTGGTCAGTTGTTGCACCCATAGTTTTTCAAAATCCTAAAGAAGTTTTTATTATTTGATTATTCAATTTTTTAAAAATTAATTTTTCTAATCGTACAATTATATGAATCATTATAAATTAGTCATAATACATTTAATTATTGCAATTAATTCACATAACTTAAATTTTGTCTAAAATTTAGCACTTTGACTAGGTTCCAATCTATTGTGAAATTGAAATATAATGTAGACAACTATTTTGATGAAAGAAAAAGATTGCGATAGAGGGAGAGTAAATTTGAAAACATTTTGCTTTCTCTGGTCCGTTCATACAAAATTCCGGTCAGTAATTGATCAAAATATGAAAAATAATAATTATATAATTCAATTAAAAGAACATGATTAAATTACAAAAATGTGCATATAACATTATCATTTGTGAAATAAACCATATAATTTAAGATAGGAAAAAAAAACTAAATTTGCCTATTGTTTGTTTTAAGTGTTAAACATAAGGTTATAGAATCTATTTTATTATGGGATAAAAATACCATTAATTTTATAAACTATATCATTCTTCAATTAAGTCCTATAAAAATTATTTTTAACAATCAAATTCTATAAATTTTTTAAAAGATTTGTCATATTTATTAGTTAAAGTAATTTTCTGTTAGCCAATTTTCAAAATCAATTTTTTTTACATGAGAGTACTAGGGCTATAAAAAATATCATTTTTAATATTTCAAATAAATAATATTTTTATTTATTTATTTATGACTTATTGTTATGACCCATATTTTTAAATTAATTTATTTTAAAATGAGATATGCAATATTAATAAATTTAAAAGTTATATTTGAATATTTTATTATTTTGTGATTAATATTTATTATTTTACCTTTGATTATAATTTTCTACATAAATATTTATTTCGAGACTTATTATTTCGGATAATTAATTTACATTATTTATATTTACTACTTTGAATAATATTATTTTAATAATAGTTAATTTAGTGTATTATTATTTTATTGTTATTATTATTTTTAATAAATTACATTATTTGTATTGTTATTTTATGTGTTATTATATATATATATGCAAATATATAAATTAGGGTATATTATTATTTTATGCGATTATATTATTTATTATTGTGTGTTATATATATATGTGTGTGTGTGTGTATATATATATATATATATATATATGTGGTAGAGATTAATACATGTAAGCATATTATATATTATAATATTATATATATATATACACATGCATGCAATAATGATGTAATACACTATATATTTATTTAAATAAAGGGATTTTTTTTAATAGTGTTATTAATGGTTACTTTTGCATTATATTATATTTATGTTAATATTAATTTTAGGGCTATTAATATATGTGAGTATTACTTACTTAATGTCTAGAATTTCATTGTCTATTATTATCATTATCATTATTATTTTTATTATTGCTATTTTAAATTATATTAAATTTTATGGCTATATATGTGTTTCCATGTACATGCACATATATATATATATATATATATATATATATATGTGTGTGTGTGTGTGTGTGTGTGTGTGTGTGTGTGTATGTATGTTCATACTTATATATATATATATATATATATATATATTTTAGGTTAAATATTATTTTAGGTGGGTGTGTGCATTAAAATAATTTGTGTATATATATATGTGTATGTAGTATATGTATATATATATATATATACCAATATTTACCTATATACACACATACATGCACAATAATATATTAATATATATTAATGGTTTATAATATAATATATATATATATATATATATATATATATATATATATATATATATATATATATATATATATATATATATATGTACATGTGAAAGAGGGACCAATACCGAATCAAAAGCAAAACAAAAGAAAAAAAAAACAAAAGCAAACAGAGAGAAAAGGAAACGAAACAAAAGGAAGGAAGAAGCTTCCCGACCCCCCCTGCAACCTTCTCTCTCCGTCCCTCACCATCTCTTCCTTCTCTTTCACTGCGCCGTTAGTCCTGCCACCACCAGAATCGCCATTGCTGCCGTGAGGAAGAGCTTCAGGTAGAGCTGCTGTCACTGTTTCTTCTCTTCCACCTTCGGCCAAGCTTCCTCCTCACTGTTGGAGTTTGATCCAGCGCCACCCAAGCTTCCCCAACTTCCCTCATCGTCTTAAGTGTCCGTCCAAGCCAAGAGTCGTCGCTACAACTCACCTCCAGCGCCGGAATTGGAGGTTGAAGGTGAGTTGCTCAGTGTTGTTTTTAGGTTGTTTTCTGGTTGTTGGTCGATTTTGAATGATGATTTTAGGTTTTTTTTTAGTATATGTTGGATTACGCCAATAAATTGCTTCAATTTGAATTTTTAAGTATTTTTCCTAATTTTCCTTGATTTACAGAATTTTGCATAATTTTTATTTAATTTTTTTAGTTGATTTATTGGGTTTTATTCGGTTTAGTTAATATAATTAAAGTAATTATAGTTAATTGTTCTTAGTATATTAATTTTATTTTAGGTTTTAGAATTTTGGTTTTAATTAGAGGTTTATGTAAATTTTAGGTATTTAATGGGTAATTATGCTAATTTCGAAAATTTTGGTTAAAAATTATGAAATTTTAATAATTGAGGTTATTAGTGAATGTTATTAATTTTAGAACACAAATTATAATTTTTGTGATTTTTATACTATTTTTATAAATATTTTTGAGTTATGCCAAATGTGATTTTAGGTTAAATAATATTTTTGGGAGAAAATTGTTGGTTGATTAAATGTTTTAATTATATTAGGAAGATTTATTTTGAGAAAATGAATTTTTGGCATGATTAAATAATTTTAAGGAATTATTTTTAGTATTGATAGCACATTATGTAATTTATGTATTTTAGGGGGGTAAAAATGTAATTTTATGCTAAACATAGTTAAATATATATATTTTAATTAGTTTTATTAATATTTAAGGGGTTTAGACAATTTTTATAAATTAATTGGTATTTTTACTTAAGTAGTGTAAATTTTAAATATTAAATTCCAAATATTATATATCTATATACATATATAATACATTATAATGGTTTTAAATTGGGTTATAATTATATTTTGATGAAGGAATACAAATTTAGTTGTTTAATTTTGAATAATTGAGATTTTTTATATATTTTTTTTATCTATTTTTAGTATATGTGTATGTGAAATATGTATTTTGAGAAATGAATATTATTAATTCTTGATATTTTATTGAGTCGTGATCTCGGTCGGGGCTAAATGTAGATTTGGGAGCCCGACTCGAGTGTGGATGTTTGTGGATATTAGAAGTGCATTTTATGCAGGTCTGGCTCTACCTTTGGTAGAGAGATGTCTGTTTTACAGAGGAGACTCTGCCGAAATTTCAGTAGATTTTTTCTCGTAAAACGTGATATTCGTAAAATTTCTATCGTTAGTTAGGTTATATCCTGTCTGTCAAGTCTTGTCTGGTTTTTCTCTAGTCAGCCTGGAATTTCATTGTTTTGCTGATTGTTGTTTTCAACTCCATAGTCATGTTTTAAAAGTCGATTTGTTATTTTTTCTTTTAGAGCATTTTGGAGCAGAAGCTGTGAGACCGAGGCAGACACGTGGTCGTCAGCCTTCACATTCATCTTGTAAGTCGATAGAATGATCTGTGCGTGTGTTTTTAATTAACAAATGCGTGCGCTCCTATTTTAATATTGATTATATGGTTTATTTAATTTAATGTTGTTATTTAATATTTATACGCATTTTATTTATTTAAAATCGATTTTGAGAAATTTTGATAGAACGGGCTACCTGGTGGGCTTTACCAGGACTATGTGCACATGGTAGAGATTGAGAGTTGGTCCAAAATATATATATGATTGGTGAATGTTAAACTGGGACGGGTGCCTCGGTGGAAGCCTTTACTCTCGGGGACCGCCAGTGCCATATATTTGGAGTAAGTGAATGACTACGGCTTGGTGCCTCGGTTGATGCCTTTGCTCTCGGGGACTGGTAGTCTAGTTGGAACAAGTGGGCCCGGTTGGCCATTTAGATTTTGGGTTTATGGTTCCACCGAGATTTTTCAAAAGCTATATTTATACATTATAAATTATTTTCACTACAAATGTATATAGTTTTCAAAAAGGTTTTCAAATTGTACAGCTTTTTTTATTGACCTACTCAGTGAGGTCTGATTCCCCTCAATTTTTTTTTAGGAGCTTGGGAGTTCGACCTCAGACTACCTCCACGTTGGGTTTCTTCTTCACTGGCTATTTTATGTAGGTCATTGTAAGCTGTACTGTGTGTTAATCTAGGTTGCTGCAGTAGTGTATGTACTAAGGATTTGTATGGTTTAAACATAATCGTGTAATTTATTTGTGTAAACCACGCGTATGTATAAGATTTAAATTTGATTTATAATATGAGACGTTGAAGCACATTTCATTTAAGCAGTTGAATTTGTGTATTTTGAGAAAAATCAGTTTGATAATATTTTATGTTATTAATTAAAGTTTAAAATTGGAAGGTTTTATTTTTCTTTTCCTTTAGGCTTACTACGGGTTTCAGGGGCCTTATACCTACCCATTCCCTAGTGCCGGTCACGTGCCCCTCGGGTTCGGGTCGTGACAAATGAACACATACATGTATGCATACCTATATTGTCACGACCCGAACCCGAGGGCACGTGACCGACACTAGGGAATGGGAAGGCATAAGGCCCTCGAAACCCGTAGTAAGCCTTAAAGAAAAAGTAAACAACTCCTTTCAATTTAAAACTTTATTTTAAAATAGAACACATTATCAAACTGATTTTTCTCAAATTACACAAATTCAACTGTTTAAATAATAATGTGTTTCAACATCTCATATTATAAATCGAATTTGAATCTTATACATAAGCGTGTTTTACACAAATAAATTACATAATTATGTTTAAACCATAAAAATCTTTAATACATATACTACTGCAGCATCCTAGATTAACACACAGTACAGCTTACAATGACCTACATAAAATGGCCGGTGAAGAAGAAACTCGGCGTAGAGGTAGTCTGAGGTCGAACTCCCAAGCTCCTGAAAAAAAATAAATTGAGGGGAATCAGACCTCACTGAGTAAGCCAATAAAAAGAGTTGTACGGTTTGAAAACCTTTTTGAAAACTATGTATATATTTGTATTAAAAATAACTTATAATGTATAAATATAGTTTTTGAAAAATCTCGATAGAACCCTAAACCCAAAATCTAAATGGCCAACTGGGCCCACTTATTCCAACTAGACTACCGATCCCTGAGAGCAAAGGCATCAATCGAGGCACCAAGCCGTAGTCATTCACTTAATGCAAATATATGGCTCTGGCGGTCCCCGAGAGCAAAGGCATCGACCGAGGCACCCATCCCAGTCCATTATCGACCTTACAATCACTGGCGATCCCCGAGAGCAAAGGCTTCCACCGAGGCACCCGTCCCAATTTAACATTCATCAATCATACAATTATCGAATCCATCTCTCAATCTTTACCATGTGCACATAGTCCTGGTGAAGCCCACCAGGTAGCCCGTTCTACCAAAATTTCTCAAATCGATTTTAAATAAATAAAATGCATTTAAATCATAAATAATAGCATTAAATTAAATAAATCATATAATCAATATAATAGGAATACGAGCGCATGCATTTTTTAAATAAACACATGCACAGATCGTTCTATTGACTTACAGGATGAATGCAAAGGTTGACGACCACGCGTCTGCCTCGGTCTCACAGCTTCTGCTCCGATATTGCTCTAAAAGAAAAATAATGAATCGACTTTTAAAACATGACTAAGGAATCGAAATCAGAAATCAACAGAATAATGAAATTCCAGACTGACTCGAGGAAAATCAGACAAGTCTCGACATACAGGATTTAACCTAACTAATGGTAGAAATTTTACGAGTATCACATTTTACGAGAAAATCTATCGAAATTTCGACAGAGTCTCCTCTGTAAAATAGACATCTCTCTACCAAAGGTAGAGCCAGACCTGCATAGAAAGTGCACTTCTAATAATCACAAACACCCACACTCGAGTCGGGCTCCCAAAACTATATTTTGCCCCGACCGAGATCACAACTCAATGAAGTATCGAGAATCAATAACATTTATTTCTAAAAATACATATTTCATATACACATATACTAAAAATAAACAACAATATATAAAATCTCAATTATTTAAAATTAACAACTAAATTTGCATATCATTATCAAAATATAAATATAATTATAACCTAAATTAAAACCATTGTAATGTATTAAATGTATATATATATATATATATATATATATATATATATATATATATATATATATATATTATTTGAAATTTAATATTTAAAATTTACACTACTTAAATAAAAATACCAATTAATTTATAAAAATGGTCTATACCCTTTAAATATTAATAAAACTAATTAAAATATAAATTTTACCATATTTAGTGTAAAATTACATTTTTACCCCCCTAAAATACATAAATTACATAATGTGCTTTTAATACTAAAAATAATTCCTTAAAATTATTTAATCATGACAAAAATTCATTTTCTCAAAATAAATCTTCCTAATATAATTAAAACATACAATCAACCAAATATTTTTTTTTCCCAAAAATATTATTTAACCTAAAAATCAAATTTGGCATAAATTAAAAAATATTTATAAAAATAGTATAAAAATCACAAAATTATAATTTGAGTTCTAAAATGAATAACATTCACTAATAACCTCATTTATCAAAATTTCACAATTTTTAATCATAATTTTCGAAATTAGCCTAATTACCCATTAAATACCAAAAATTTACATAACCCTCTAATTCACACCAAAAACTCTAAAATCTTACATAAAATTAATATACTAAAACAATTAACTATAATCACTTTGATTTCACTAACTAAACCAAATAAAACCCAATAAATCAACTAAAAAAAAATTAAAATAAATAAATAAATATTATGCAAAAAAATTCTGTAAATTAAGAAAAATTAGGAAAAATATTTAAAAATCCAAATTGAAGCAATTTATGGGCATAATCCAACATATACTCAAAAACAACCTAAAATGAACATTCAAAATCGAGCAGCAACTAGAAAACAACCTGTCAACAACCTAAGAACAACTCTGTGCAACTCACTTTCAACCTTCAATTCCGGCGCCGGAGGTGAGTTGCAGCTGCGGCTCTTGGCTTGGACGGACACCTAAGACGATGAGGGAAGTTGGGGAAGCTTGGGTGGTGCTGGATCAGCTTGGATCAAAGCTGACAGAGGAAATAAATGAGGAATGGCAGCAGCAGCTCTTCCCCTGGCAACTTAGTGCGACGAAAATGGTGATTCTGATGGTGGTAGGATAAACGGCGCAGTGAAGGAGGAGGGAGAGATGGTGAGGGACGAAGTGGGAGAGGGTACAGGGCTTGGGAGCTTCTATTTTCTCTTCTTCTTTTATTTTCTTCACGCTATTCTTTGCTTTGCTTTCTTTCTTTCTTTGTTTTTGATTTTTTATCTTCTTTTGTTTTGTTTTGATCCCTTTTTTTTTTTTTTGGTCCACTTCCCATCACTTATATATATATATATATATATATATATATATATAATACTATAAACTATTAATATATAATAATATATTATTATACATATAGGTGTGTCTAGGTAATTATTAGTGTGTGTATATATATATACTGTAATATCCCGTGTTTTTAAAATATTTTTACACAGTACCGGGATATGCAGAGTTAATAATTTCTGTATTTTATATGATATTTTTATGAGTTAATATGTATTTTAGACCTATTTTAATTACGGTGTATTATTTTCAGTGTTTTACGTAAAATTTTCCCGGGACTTGCATTTTCGGGGAAATTTTCACATAAACGATTTATTATTAATTATTTTAGATGTATTTACGGACTTGCATGAACTCATACATATTTTTAAATTATTAAATAAAATCGGTGTGTGTATATTTATTTAATTAGGGTTTATTATTTCCCTAATATTTTATTAAGTATTTATTTGTTTAATTGTTATTTAATTAATTTTAATTGGTATAAATTATTAAAATATTAATATTTTTATGTGTGTGGTGTATATTTGATGTGTGTAATTTAATATTATTTTAATATATAGTATAAAGTATATATATATACATATATACATCAAAAATCAAAAATTTTTGGAAAATTACCAAACTGCCCCCGAGCTTCCTCCTTCTTCTTCTTCTTCTCCTTCCCGCGCCCGACGACCACCACCCACCTCCACCGTTTGCAACTGCCGTTCCTTCACCGTCGGTGTGCCTCTCGGCTTGCCACCGTCGGTGTGCCTCTCGGCTTGCCACCGTCGCCTCCAGCCGTTTCCCGCCGCCAGCAGCTCCCTTCCCCGGCACCGGCGAGCTAGTTTTCCATTTTTGGTCGAAACTTGATCCTTCGCTGTTTCTCCCTCTTCCGGCCACCGTTTTCGACACCGCCGGTCTCTTTCTTCTCCTTGAGCTCCGGTGAGTGTGATTCTAGCTTTGGTTTGAGCTAAAATGGTCTAGAATTGCTTAGTTTTCGATTTGTAAATTTCGGCCTATTAGGGTTTTCGATTTTTTTGAGCTTTGAATTGGATAATTCATGGAAAATTCCTTCACAAATGTTGTTCCTAGTAGCTTAATCTACATGTATGAATTTTTGTAGAATTTTTGGAGATTGTTTGGATTTTTGGGTATTTTTGAATATTTTAATATTATTTTCTAATTTTCGGAAATTAATTATTTAAATTATGAAATTGAGGTTTATGGTTGAATTGGATGTTGAAATGAATTATAGGAATTTATTTGGAATTTTTATGAATTTCTAAGTATTTATTTTTAATTATTGAAGTTTAGGTGATTTTGGAAAATTAGGTTAAATGTGTTTTTATTTGAATTTAATTGGTTAATTGAGTTTAAATATTAATATTATTGATAAATATGTTGAGAAAATTAATTTTGGATAATTGTATGATTTTTGGTGAATTTTTGAAGTAATTTAGGTATATTTATATATATAAGGGTATTTTGGTAATTTTACCCTAAATTGTCTAAAAATGTAATTTAATTGGTTTTAATATTTATTTAAGGTATAAAAATGATTTCTACAAATTTTTTAGTATTTTTAACTAATTAAAACTATTTTTCGGGAATTATTTTCAATTATATATATAATATACGGTTTTTCTAATAAAATGAGTTTTAATCGGTTTTTATAGTGTTTCAAGGTCAATTATGTAATTTTTACCTATAAAATGTATTTCTGTGATTTAAGGATATTTTCGGTATATCTGGAATTATTCTGTGTTTGTGGACCCCGATCGGTGGACTGTAGTTTGGAATCCGACCGTGGGATTTTGATTGTGTTGAGCTCGTTTTTCGAAGTGTATTTTCTTTGCAGGGTCGGCTCTACTCTTTTGAGTAGAGAGATGTCCGTTTTACAGGGGAGGTTCTGTCGAATTTTCGATAGAATTCTCGTAAAACGTGATATCCAATTGAACCCTAATTTTCGATTCTGTGTTAAATACTCTAGATTGAATTCTAGGATTTCTGTTAGCTTTATTCTAATGTCGATTATTTATTGCTTGTTTAGTTGCGCCGAGACCGAGGGCTAGTGGACCAGGCCCGTCGGACCTGTCTCGTGGAGCGCATTAGGTGAGTTACTATATTATATATATATGCTTAGGATGCATGATTTAGAAAATGCATGTTTTATTTTGACTGAATATGCATAAATAATATGATTTATATTTTTGGTATATTTTTGGTATATAATAAATTATATACATGTTTTGTTAATAAAATATATTTAAAATATTTTTAAATATATTTTTAGTTTAATTCATGATTTGATTGAATTCATTTGACATATATATACTCAAAATATACCTGGTTTATGTTTGGTATATTTCCGGTATATATATGGTTTATATTGTTATTTCATTTATATTCATGCATCATTTATTTTTGTGAATGAATGTTTTATATTTAAGAATGAAGGATATCAATAGAACGTGCTACCTAGTGGGCAGCACTAGGACCGAGTACGTACCGGTACGCCTATAGCTTTAGGCTATATTACTAACTATTTGTGGATATTGATTTGGTTATGATTATTGATATGTGAGATGTGATTTGGGTGTGATTGCTGGAGCTCGGTTGACCAAGTGTCTCGGGGCCAATCACACTGGCAGTCAGACTGCTGGAGCTCGGTTGACTTAGTGTCTCGGGGCCAGTCTACTGTCCAAATGGATTAAGTGGATATATTTGGAATAAGTGAGCCTGTATGGCCAGAGTGTTGTTTAACACTATTTTTTGAGGTTGCGATATTCTAGGGTTCTATGTGATCCTTCATAAAAGAGGTTTTTCAGATAAAATATATAAAATGATTTTATTGCATCTGTGTGCAATTGCCTGTATATATACATATTATATATATATATTGTTGACTGTATACATTATCACTTAGTGTGTATGTATATATATATTATAGTAATTCACTCAGTGAGGTCTGACTCCCCTCCGTTGACTATTTTTCAGGAGAGTCAACTTCCTCAGACCTCAGTAGCAGGTCGATACGCCGGATTTCTTCCGCCCCGGCTTCTTTATGTAAATTGTCTACTTGAGTCTTATTTATTTTATCTAGACACTGCAGTAGTTGTAAATTAAAGTATTGGATTTTATGTACTTTATTTTAAAGAGGTGTATTATGTTGAAACTGGATTTGTATTAAATATTATATATGTGATGAGATGAGTTTTGAAGTAAATCCAGTTGATATGGAAAAATGATATTATGATTTTTATTTCCACTGCATATTATATTTTTATTGTTATTATGGCATGCTTTATTTTATTTTTAGGCTTGCTACGGGTTCCGGATTCGAAAGAATTCCCGTTCCCTAGCGCCGGTCATGGCCCCTGTTTTGGGTCGTGACAAAGTTGGTATCAGAGCGAAGTTCGTATCAGAGTGGAGTTCTGTGTCAGGGCTTAGTTATGTGAGTTGTGGCCCTAGTTTTAAAGTTGTGTTTTCTGTTGGACTACTGCAGTGTATTAGGTTCGAGTATGTCTTGATGAGTATTCCTTGCTTTAGTTTTCAGCGTTATTCCTTTGTTGTCTGTTTTGTCTGAACCTTTCCGTTTGTCTTTTCAGAATGTGGAGGCGAGCGCGTGTCGCTCCACCGGTCGTTGAGGCCGAGGATGATGAGTCTTTTCAGGACGAGGTTTTACCTCCTGAGCCGCCAGTTAGACGTAGAGGTCATGGCAGAGGTAGACCTCGAGGAGCGGCAGGTCGCCGTAGGCAGAGAGAGTTGCAGGACGAGGAGCCTGTTGAGCCTGAGTTTGATGTTCCTGTTCCTCCAGTTGTTCAGCCTGCCTATCAGTAGGGTATGTCTGACCCTGAGGCAGCTTTGTTCTATGCCCGAGTTGGCAGGATTGCTTTTGATGGTACTTCTGATCCTTTAGATTTTCTGCATGCGATTGAGACTAGGACTCGGACTGCTCATACCGAGTACCAGCGGATCATGATTGTTGAGTTGTCTGTTGAGGGACCAGCTCTAGATTGGTTCATTCAGATGATCCAGCCCTATATGATGACGATGACATGGGCTCAGTTTCGAGAGCGATTCATGAGGAGATTTTGTCCAGAGCCTCTTTGTTTGAGCTATCGTCTTCGTTTGACCAGTATTTCTCGTGGAGATCGATCAGTAGAGGAGTATACCCGAGAGTTTCTTCGTCTGGGTAGATATGCTGAGGACCTGATGCGAGATCAGTATTTCGCGATTACTACCTATGTTACTGGTTTGGGTTCAGCTTTTGCTGGTATGCCCACAGCAGGTCTTACTCTGGAGTCCGTGATTGAGTTGGCTAAGGAGATTAAGCTGAGATTAGTTAGGCAGGGAGCGATGCCTGATTATTACCAGTTGGGAGTTCAGTCGAGTGGATTGCAGGCTACTCCATATTCGAGTTTTCATGTTGGTTCGAGTAGTCAGCAGCGAGGTTCGACTCAGCAGAGTCAGAGACAGCAGCAGCGAGTGCATCGGAGTAGTAGACATGGCCGTGGAGGTCAGCGTAGATCGTTCAGATTTGGGTCAGGTGCTTCGAGCAGCAGCAGTGGTCATAGTTCTGGATCAGCTGCCAGCGTTTGTCAGACTTGTGGTAGAGTCCATCAGGGACCGTGTTATCTGACACCACTGATATGTTTCAGATACGGACAGACAGGACATTTTGCCAGATCGTGTCCTTATTCTGGGTATCAGCAGCAGCAGATTTCGCGATTCCCCCAGCAGTCGATTGCTAGTGCAGCACCCGTGCCATTTCAGTTGCCACCAGCCCAGCATCAGAGTTCTACTCAGTTTGTTCCACAGCAGAGTCGTGGTAGAGGTACTAGAGGAGGTGCCAGAGGTGTTGGCCAGGCTTCTACCAGTCAGCAGGGAGGTCAAGGTCAGGCCAGAGTTTTTCATCTGACTCAGCAGGATGCTCAGGCATCTAATGCAGTCGTGGCAGGTATTCTTTCTGTTTGTTACCTGGATGCTTTGGTTTTGTTTGATCCGGGTGCCACGCATTCGTTTGTTTCTCCCGTTTTTGCTTCTAAATCTTGTTGGCAAGCTTCGAGGATGGCTTTTCCTTTGTCTGTTGCCACTCCTCTAAGCGATTCTTTGGACGCCGATATTGTTCTTTCTGGTTGTCCAGTTCTCGTGGGAGATAGAGAATTACCCGCTGATTTGATTTTGTTGGATGTGATGGAGTTTGATGTTATTTTGGGAATGGATTGGTTATCTCAACACTTCGCCGTGGTAGATTGCAGGAATAAGGAGGTGATTTTTAGAATTCCTGGTGAAGTAGAATTTAAGTTTGTTGGTGATAGGAGTTCAGCACCTCAGAATCTTATTTCTGTTATTGTAGCTAGGAAGTTGTTGAGGAAAGGTTGTCAGGGGTTTTTGGCATTGGTTAGGGATACGTCAGTGGAGAAGTTGTCACTCACAGATGTTCCTGTTGCTTGTGAGTTTCCTGATGTTTTTCCTGAGGAGTTGCCAGGTTTACCACCTCACAGAGAGATTGAGTTCTGTATAGATGTGGTTCCAGGTACTACTCCTATATCTATGCCACCCTATCGTATGGCTCCTACAGAGTTGAGAGAATTGAAGGAGCAGTTGCAAGAGTTGTTGGATAAGGTTTTATCAGACCTAGTGTTTCCCCTTGGGGTGCACCAGTCTTGTTTGTGAAGAAGAAGGATGGTACCCTGAGACTGTGCATTGACTATAGAGAGCTGAATAAGGTGACAGTGAAGAACAAGTATCCTCTCTCGAGGATTGATGATTTATTTGATCAGTTACAAGGTGCACAGTTCTTTTCTAAGGTCGACTTGAGGTCAGGTTATCATCAGCTGCGGATCAGTGAATCCGATATTCCTAAGACAGCATTCCGCACTAGATATGGTCATTATGAGTTTCTGGTGATGTCTTTTGGTTTGACTAATGCACCAGCAGCTTTTATGGACCTGATGAATAGAGTATTCAGACCGTATGTGGATCAGTTTGTAGTAGTCTTCATTGATGATATACTGGTATATTCGAGGAGTATGGAAGAGCATGTATATCACTTGAGGATTGTACTACAGACACTGAGAGATCATCAGCTTTATGCTAAATTCTCGAAGTGTGATTTCTGGATGGAGAGTGTTTCTTTTCTTGGACACGTAGTGTCTAAAGAAGGTATTCAGGTTGATCCACAGAAGGTTGAGGTAGTATTTGAGTGGCCTAGACCTACTTCGGTTACGGAGATTCAAAGTTTTCTGGGTTTAGCCGGGTATTATAGGCGGTTTGTGCAGGATTTTTCCAGGATTGCAGCCCCTATGACTCGCTTGACTCAGAAGAATGTTAGATTCGAGTGGTCAGAAGCTTGTGAGAATAGTTTTCAGTTGTTGAAGGAGAAGTTGACCACAGCGCCAGTATTAGCTTTGCCTAATAGTGTGGATAAGTTCACAGTTTACTGTGATGCCTCTAGAATTGGTCTTGGTTGTGTATTGATGCAGAATGGAAGGGTGATAGCCTATGCTTCGAGGCAGTTGAAGAAGCATGAGCAGAACTATCCCACACATGATCTGGAGATGGCTGCAGTGATCTTTGCTCTAAAGATTTGGAGACATTATCTGTACGGGGTGACTTGTGAGATATTTACTGATCACAAGAGCCTTAAGTACATTTTCCAGCAGCTAGATTTGAATCTGAGGCAGAGACGATGGTTGGAACTGTTGAAGGATTATGATTGCGAGATTCTTTACCATCCGGGTAAAGCTAATGTGGTAGCAGATGCCTTGAGTAGGAAGTCCTCAGGTAGTCTTGCTCACATCAGTGTTGAGAGGAGACCATTGATCCAGGAATTGCATCTGATGGTGGATCAAGGTCTGATGATGAAGATCAGTAGATCAGGTGGACTGTTAGCTCAGTTTAAAGTGCGATCTGTGCTAAGGGATAGGATTAAAGCAGCTCAGAGCCGAGATCCTATTCTAGAAGAGCTTGCAGAGAATGTCAGAGCAGGGAAGTTCACTGATTTCACACTCGATGATGATGGTGTGTTGTGGATCAGTGGTAGATTGTGTGTTCCTGATGTGGATGACTTGAGAGAGGAGATTTTAGAGGAAGCACATTCTACAGCTTACAGCGTACATCCAGGTGTTACTAAGATGTACCACAGTATCAGAGATCTATACTGGTGGGATGGATTGAAGAAGGATGTTACTGGTTATGTTGCTAAGTGCTTGACGTGTCAGCAAGTGAAAGCCGAACATCAGAAGCCTTCTGGGAAGCTTCAGCCTCTTCCTATTCCCGAGTGGAAGTGGGAAAGGATAGCTATGGATTTTGTGGTCGGTTTACCTCGTTCGAAGGATGGATACGATTCCATCTGGGTGATTGTAGACAGGTTGACGAAGTCTGCACATTTCTTGCCTGTGAAAGCCATATATTCAGTTGCTAGATTGGCGAAGTTGTACGTGAAGCATATTGTGTGCCTTTATGGAGTACCTATGTCCATTGTGTTAGATAGAGGTTCAGTGTTTACTTCTCATTTTTGGCAGAAGTTGCAGGAAGCGATGGGCACTAGGTTGGATTTCAGTACTGCTTTTCATCCTCAGACAGATGGCCAGTCTAAGAGGACGATCCAGACACTGGAAGATATGTTGAGGATGTGTGTCTTGGATTTGGGAGGTAGCTGGGATGATCATTTGTCGCTTGTTGAGTTTGCATATAATAACAGCTACCATAGCAGTATTGGCATGACACCATATGAGGCGTTGTATGGAAGGAAGTGTAGATCCCCGTTGAGTTGGGATGAGATTGGTGAGAGAGCTTTGACTGGACCAGAGATGGTTCAGGATGCTGCAGAGAAAGTCGCCGTGATCAAGCGCAGATTAGAGACCGCAGTTAGCAGACAGAAGAGTTATGCGGATCTTAGGCGCAGAGATGTGGAGTTTCAGGTTGGAGATTTTATTTTTCTGAAAGTATCTCCGATGAAGGGTGTGTGTGATGAGAATTTGGCAGGAAGGGTAAGTTAACACCGAGATATATTGGACCGTTTGAGATTCTGGAGAGAGTTGGCACTGTTGCATATCGGTTGGATTTGCCCTCCGAGTATGTCACAAGTGCATCCAGTATTTCATATCTCGATGTTGAGGAAGTATATCTCAGATCCTTCACACGTGTTGCAACCTGACAGTGTAGAAGTAAGTGAAGATTTGACGTTTGTGGAAGAACCTGTGGCAATCGTTGATTATCAAGTTCGACAGTTGCGATCGAAGCAGATTCCGATGGTCAAGGTTCTGTGGCGTAGCGACAGAGTTGAAGAGCATACGTGGGAGACTGAAGCTGAGATGCGAGCTTCTTACCCGTATCTCTTTCCTTCTTGATCTTATCTTTTAGAATTCGGGGACGAATTCTTGGTAAGGGGGGAAGACTGTAATATCCCGTGTTTTTAAAATATTTTTACACAGTACCGGGATATGCAGAGTTAATAATTTCTGTATTTTATATGATATTGTTATGAGTTAATATGTATTTTAGACCTATTTTAATTACGGTGTATTATTTTCAGTGTTTTACGTAAAATTTTCCCGGGACTTGTATTTTCGGGGAAATTTCACGTAAACGATTTATTATTAATTATTTTAGATGTATTTACGGACTTGCATGAACTCATACATATTTTTAAATTATTAAATAAAATCGGTGTGTGTATATTTATTTAATTAGGGTTTATTATTTCCCTAATATTTTATTAAGTATTTATTTGTTTAATTGTTATTTAATTAATTTTAATTGGTATAAATTATTAAAATATTAATATTTTTTATGTGTGTGGTGTATATTTGATGTGTGTAAATTTAATATTATTTTAATATATAGTATAAAGTATATATATATACATATATACATCAAAAATCAAAAATTTTTGGAAAATTACCAAACTGCCCCCGAGCTTCCTCCTTCTTCTTCTTCTTCTCCTTCCCGCGCCCGACGACCACCACCCACCTCCACCATTTGCAACTGCCGTTCCTTCACCGTCGGTGTGCCTCTCGGCTTGCCACCAGTCGCCTCCAGCCGTTTCCCACCGCCAGCAGCTCCCTTCCCCGGCGCCGGCGAGCTAGTTTTCCATTTTTGGCCGAAACTTGATCCTTCGCCGTTTCTCCCTCTTCCGGCCACCGTTTTCGACACCCCTGGTCTCTTTCTTCTCCTTGAGCTCCGGTGAGTGTGATTCTAGCTTTGGTTTGAGCTAAAATGGTCTAGAATTGCTTAGATTTTCGATTTGTAAATTTCGGCCTATTAGGGTTTTTTGGATTTTTTTGAGCTTCGAATTGGATGATTCATGGAAAATTCCTTCACAAATGTTGTTCCTAGTAGCTTAATCTACATGTATGAATTTTTGTAGAATTTTTGGAGATTGTTTGGATTTTTGGGTATTTTTGAATATTTTAATATTATTTTCTAATTTTCGGAAATTAATTATTTAAATTATGAAATTGAGGGTTTATGGTTGAATTGGGTGTTGAAATGAATTATAGGAATTTATTTGGAATTTTTATGAATTTCTAAGTATTTATTTTATTTAATTATTGAAGTTTAGGTGATTTTGGAAAATTAGGTTAAATGTGTTTTTATTTGAATTTAATTGGTTAATTGAGTTTAAATATTAATATTATTGATAAATATGTTGAGAAAATTAATTTTGGATAATTGTATGATTTTTGGTGAATTTTTGAAGTAATTTAGGTATATTTATATATATAAGGGTATTTTGGTAATTTTACCCTAAATTGTCTAAAAATGTAATTTAATTGGTTTTAATATTTATTTAAGGTATAAAAATGATTTCTACAAATTTTTTAGTATTTTTAACTAATTAAAACTATTTTTCGGGAATTATTTTCAATTATATATATAATATACGGTTTTTCTAATAAAATGAGTTTTAATCGGTTTTTATAGTGTTTCAAGGTCAATTATGTAATTTTTACCTATAAAATGTATTTCTGTGATTTAAGGATATTTTCGGTATATCTGGAATTATTCTGTGTTTGTGGACCCCGGTCGGTGGACTGTAGTTTGGAATCCGACCGTGGGATTTTGATTGTGTTGAGCTCGTTTTTCGAAGTGTATTTTCTTTGCAGGGTCGGCTCTACTCTTTTGAGTAGAGAGATGTCCATTTTACAGGGGAGGTTCTGTCGAATTTTTGATAGAATTCTCGTAAAACGTGATATCCAATCGAACCCTAATTTTCGATTCTGTGTTAAATACTCTAGATTGAATTCTAGGATTTCTGTTAGCTTTATTCTAATGTCGATTATTTATTACTTGTTTAGTTGCGCCGAGACCGAGGGCTAGTGGACCAGGCCCGTCGGACCTGTCTCGTGGAGCGCATTAGGTGAGTTACTATATTATATATATATGCTTAGGATGCATGATTTAGAAAATGCATGTTTTATTTTGACTGAATATGCATAAATAATATGATTTATATTTTTGGTATATTTTTGGTATATAATAAATTATATACATGTTTTGTTAATAAAATATGTTTAAAATGTTTTTAAATATATTTTTAGTTTAATTCATGATTTGATTGAATTCATTTGACATATATATACTCAAAATATACCTGGTTTATGTTTGGTATATTTCCGGTATATATATGGTTTATATTGTTATTTCATTTATATTCATGCATCATTTATTTTTGTGAATGAATGTTTTATATTTAAGAATGAAGGATATCAATAGAACGTGCTACCTAGTGGGCAGCACTAGGACCGAGTACGTACCGGTACGCCTATAGCTTTAGGCTATATTACTAACTATTTGTGGATATTGATTTGGTTATGATTATTGATATGTGAGATGTGATTTGGGTGTGATTGCTGGAGCTCGATTGACCAAGTGTCTCGGGGCCAATCACACTGGCAGTCAGACTGCTGGAGCTCGGTTGACTTAGTGTCTCGGGGCCAGTCTACTGTCCAAATGGATTAAGTGGATATATTTGGAATAAGTGAGCCTGTATGGCCAGAGTGTTGTTTAACACTATTTTCTGAGGTTGCGATATTCTAGGGTTCTATGTGATCCTTCATAAAAGAGGTTTTTCAGATAAAATATATAAAATGATTTTATTGCATCTGTGTGCAATTGCCTGTATATATACATATTATATATATATACTGTTGACTGTATGCATTATCACTTAGTGTGTATGTATATATATATTATAGTAATTCACTCAGTGAGGTCTGACTCCCCTCCGTTGACTATTTTTCAGGAGAGTCAACTTCCTCAGACCTCAGTAGCAGGTCGATACGCCGGATTTCTTCCGCCCCGGCTTCTTTATGTAAATTGTCTACTTGAGTCTTATTTATTTTATCTAGACACTCGCAGTAGTTGTAAATTAAAGTATTGGATTTTATGTACTTTATTTTAAAGAGGTGTATTATGTTGAAACTGGATTTGTATTAAATATTATATATGTGATGAGATGAGTTTTGAAGTAAATCCAGTTGATATGGAAAAATGATATTATGATTTTTATTTCCGCTGCATATTATATTTTTATTGTTATTATGGCATGCTTTATTTTATTTTTAGGCTTGCTACGGGTTCCGGATTCGAAAGAATTCCCGTTCCCTAGCGCCGGTCATGGCCCTTGTTTTGGGTCGTGACATATACATACACTATATGCACTTATATAAACATAAGTTATTTTAATATACACACATCCTAAATAATATTTAACCCTAAATATAATATTAATATATATATACCTCCATTAGATAGAAAAAAAATCTTTTATATAATATAGCCTAAAAGTAATTATTAAAGATTTAAATATAAAATTACTTTATTTAGTTAAAACATAGGGTATTACAGTCTCCCCGAATTCAAGAAAAGAAAGAAAGAAAAATTACGAGGTTAAGAGGGAAAAAGATACGGGAACGAAACTCACATCTCGACTTCAGTTTCCCAAGTGCAATCCTCTACGGAATGGTTACTCCATAGCACCTTCACCATCGGTATCTCCTTAGTTCGTAGCTGTCGGATTTGGCGATCTACAATCGCCACTGGGAACTCCTCGTAAGTCAAATCGTCGCTAAGCTCTACGGCTTGAGGTTGTAACATGTGAGACGGATCAGGGACGTATTTTCTTAACATGGACACATAAAATACAGGATGGATTCTCGATAGTTCTGGTGGTAACACCAACCTATACGCCACTTCACCCACTCTAGACCGAATCTCAAACGGTCTAATGTATCTGAGAGCTAGCTTACCCTTCTTGCCAAATCTCATAACTCCTTTCATTGGAGACACCTTCTGGAACACCATGTCACCAACCATGAAGGATACATCCTTCCTCCTAGGGTCAGCATAGCTCTTCTGTCTGCTGAAGGCTGTCTTCAATCGCTGCTGAATAATGGAGACTTTCTCTGAAGTGATATGCACCAACTCTGGTCCCGTTAACTGCCTTTTACCAATCTCCCAACACAATGGTGATTTATACTTCCTACCATATAGTGCCTCATACAGAGCCATATCAATGCTAGCATGGTAGCTGTTATTATAAGCAAACTCAATCAGTGGCAAGTGTGAATCCCATTGTCCTCCAAAATCCATTACACACATCCTCAGCATATCTTCTAACATTTGGATGGTCCTCTCTAACTGACCATCTGTCTGAGGGTGGAAGGCTGTACTAAAATCCAATCTGGTACCCAAGCCCTTATGTAATTCTTACCAAAAGACTGAGGTAAAGGTGGCTCCTCTATCCGACACTATACTCATAGGTACTCCATGTAGACAAACAATCCTATTGACATAAAGTCTCACCAGTCTATCAGTAGAGTACATCTTCTTTATAGGTAGAAAGTGTGCTAACTTAGTTAAATTAATTTTATTATATAATTAAACTATTTAAGCAATTAAATGTGAATTTTATTAATTAGAATTAAGTTGTGTTGTTTGATTTGGTTGTGAACTTGGTTGGGCTAAATGCAGTAATGGAGAGCTGACCCGAGTATGGTTGAGTGTGAATACTAGAAGTGCGTTTCTCTATGCAGGAATGGCTCCACCTATAGCAGAGAGATGTCCATTTTACAAGGGAGACTCTGTCAAAATTTTGGTAGATTTTCTCGTAAAACATGACATCTTCCGTAGTTTCCTATCATAAATTAGGGTATTCTAATCTATTGAGTCTTATCCAGTTTTTCCCGAGTCATTCTAGGGTCTCGTAATTTTATTAATTTCCCTCCTCATTCCATAAGTATGATTTTAAAAATGAATATGTTATTTTTAGAGAGTACCAGAGCGGGAGCTTCTGGATTGAGGCAGACGTGCGGTCGTCAGCCATCTCGCTCATCCTGTAAGTTAATAAACTGATTTGTGCTTGTGTTTTCTTTAAAATTGTGTGCACTCATTTTTTTAGTATTATTTACATTATCGATTTGAAGTAAATGTTGTTATCGAGAATTTTATTGTAATTTATTTAATTATTTAAAAACTAGTTTTGAGAAATTTTGGTAGAACGGGCTACCTGGTGGGTTTCACTAGGACCGTGTGCACATGGTGGAGATTAAGAGATGGATCCCAAATATGTATGAATTGTGGTTATAAACTGGGATGGATGTCTCGATGGAAGCCTCTGCTCTCGGGGACCGCCAGTGATGTTGTCACGACCCAAAACAGGGGCCATGACCGGCGCTAGGGAATGGGAATTCTTTCAAATTCGAAACCCGTAGCAAGCCTAAAAATAAAATAAAACATGCAATAATAGTAGTAATATATAATGCAGCAGAAATAAAAATCATAAATATCACAATATTATTTTCATCAACTGGATTTAAATTAAATCTCATCTCATATATATAAATCTTTTAATACAAATCCAGTTCAAGTATAATACAATATCTCGCATAAATATAATACATAAAATCCCCCAATTAATTTACAACTACTGCAGTGTCTAAATTATAAAAATAAGACTCAAGACTCAGAGAAGCAGTTTACACAAAGAAGCCGGGGCGGAAGAAATCCGGCGTACAGGCCTGCTACTGAGGTCTGAAGATGTTGACTCTCCTGAAAAATTGTCAACGGAGGGGAGTCAAACCTCACTGAGTGAATTACTATAATATATATACATACACACTAAATGACAATGCATACAGTCAACAGTATATATCTAATATGTATATATACAGGCAAATACACACAAATGCAATAAAATCATTTTATATATATTTCATTGAAAATCATCTTTTATGAAGGATCACATAAAACCCTATGATATCGCAACCTCGAAAACAGTGTTAGACAACACTCTAGCTATACAGGCTCACTTATTCCAAATATATCCACTTAATCCATTTAGATAGTAGACTGGCCCCGAGACACTAAGTCAACTGAGCTCCAACAGTCTAACTGCCAGTGTGATTAGCCCCGAGACACTTGGTCAACCGAGCTCCAGCAATCACACCCAAATTACATCTCACACATCAAATAATGACTTTCAATCAATACCCACAAATAGTTAGTAATATAGCCTAAATACTATAGGCGTACTGGTACGTACTCGGTCCTAGTGCTGCCCACTAGGTAGCACGTTCTATCGATATTCTTCATTAATAAACATAAAACATTCATTCACAAAAATAAATGATGCATGAAGTTCAATAAAATATCAACGTAAACCATATATATACTAGAAATATACCAAAAGTAAACCAGGTATATTTCGAGTATATATATGTCAAATGAATTCAATCAATTTACAAATTAAGCTAGAAATATATTTAAAAACATTTTAAATATGATTTATTAATAAAACATGTATACAATTTATTATATACCAAAAATATACTTAAATATAAATCACATTATTTATGCATTTTAATAAAAATAAAACGTATATTTCTAAATCATGCATCCTAAAGCATATATATATAATATAGTAACTCACCCTAGTGCGCTCCACGAGATGGGTCCGACAGGCCTGATCCACTAGCCCTCGGTCTCGACGCAACTAAACAAACAATAACGATAAAAATCAGAATAACCCTAACAGAAATCCTAGAATTTGATCTAGAATATTTAACACAGAAATAGAATTAGGGTTCGACTGGATATCACGTTTTACGAGAATTCTATCGAAAATTCGGCAGAACCTCCCCTGTAAAATGGACATCTCTCTACTCAAAAGAATAGAGCCGACCCTGCAAAGAAACACACTTCGAAAAACAAACACCACATCTCATTCACAACCCCTCGGTCGGACTCCAAACTACAATCTACCGACCGGGGTCCACAAACATAGAACAATTATGATAATACCAAAAATACCCTTAAAACCTAAAAATACATTTTATAGGTAGAAATTATATAATTAACCTTTAAGCACAGTAAAAACCAATAAAAACTCGTTTTATTAGTAAAACCGTATATTATATATATAATTGAAAATAATTCACGAAAAATAGTTTTAATTAGTTAAAAATACCAAATAATTTGTAGAAATCATTTTTATACCTTAAATAACTATTAAAACCAATTAAATTATATTTTTAGCCAATTTTGTGTAAAATTACCAAAATGCCCTTATATATATAAATATACTTAAATTACTTCAAAAATTCACCAAAAATAGTATGATTATCCAAAATTAATTTTCTCAACATATTTATCAATAATATCAAAACTCAATTAACCAATTAATTTCAATTAAAAACACAATTAACTCTAATTTCCCAAATTTACATAAACTTCAATAATTCAAAATAAATACTTAGAAATTCATAAAAAATATAAATAAATTCCTATAATTCATTTCAACACCTAATTTAACCATAAAACCCAATTTCATAATTTAAATAATTAATTTCCGAAAATTAGAAAATAATATTAAAATATTCAAAAATACCCAAAAATCCAAAAAATCTCTAAAAATTCCAAAAAAATTTTTACATTTAGATTAAGCTACTAGGATCAACATTTGTGAAGGGATTTTCCATGAATCAATCAATTAGAAGCTCAAAAAAATCAAAAACCCTAATATGGCCGAATTGGAAAATTTGAAACCTAAGCAAATCAAGACCATTTAAGCTCAAACCAAAGCTAGAATCAGACTCAACGGAGCTCAAGGAGAAGAAATAAACTGGCGGTGTCGAAAACGGTGGCCGAAATCGTCGTGAACGATGTTAGCTCAACTTTCGGCTTCTCCGGCCAAAAATCCACTTCCAGACGTCGGAAACGGCTACTACAGGCGGCGGAAGAGGCTGGGGAAGGTGGTGGCACACCGGATGGCACACCAACGGCAAGAAATCAGGACGGCAGCGACCGGAACGGCGATGGGAGCAAATCGGGGAAAAAGGAGGCGCTCGGGGGCAAATGTGTAATTTTCCAAAAAACTTGATTTTTGACATATAATGTATATATATATATATATATATATATATATATATATATATATATATATATATATATATATATATATATATATATATATATATATACTTTATACTATATAATAAAATAATATTAAATTAAACACATTAGATATACACCACACACATATAATTTAATATTTTAAAATTTAATATTAATTAAAAATAATTAAATAAAAAATAAACAAATAATTAATTAATAAAATATTAGGGTAAAATGCTAAACCCTAATTAAATAAATATTTACACGCACAGGCTTTATTTAGTAATTTAAAAATACGTATGAGTTCATGTAAGTCCAAAAATATATTTAAAATAATTAATAATAAATTATTTACGTAAAAATTTCCCCGAAAATGCAAGTCCCAGGAAAATTTTACGTAAAGCACTTAAAATAATAATAAACAATTAAAATTAAATTTTAATTAATCAATAACTTATGAAATGTCAATATTATGTTTAAAAATTATTAACACTGCATATCCCGGTACAGTGTTAAAAATATTTAAAAACACGGGATATTACAGATGTGGAATGTTAAGACTAGACTGGGATGGGTGCCTCGGTGGATGCCTTAGCTTTCGAGGACCACCAGTGCCATATGCTTGGATTAAGTGGATGACTACGGCTTAGTGCCTCGGTTGATGCCTTTGCTCTCGAGGACCGGCAGTCCATTTGGATTAAGTGGGCCCAGTTGGCCATTTAAAATTGGATTTAGGGTTCTACCGAGATTTTTTTAAAAGCTATATATATATATATATATATATATATATATATATATATATATATATATATATATATGTTGTAAATTATTTTCACTATATTCATACGGTTTTCAAAAAGGTTTTCAAACCGTACATCTCTTTTATTAACGTACTCAGTGGGGTCTAATTCCCCTCAATTTATTTTTTTCAGGAGTTTGGGACTTTTCTATTAGGTCTACTTCTTTTCGCTTGTAGTGTCATCACCGGCTATTCTACGTAGGTCTATTTAGTTGTATTGTATTTATTTTCATGTACTGTAGTAGAGAAAACTTTTTAACTAAATATTTTATTTGGGAGTATCATGTATTTATAATATTGTGTACTGAGACATTATTTGTATAACTGATGTTTATTTATTTTATGCGCTATGATATTATGGTTTAAATTATATTGATAAAAATCAGTTTGATAATGTGCATTGTGATTTAATTATTTATTTTTAGGTTTCAAAGTTTAAATATATTCTACATTTTTTTCTTTTAAGGCTTACTACGGGATTCGGTAGCTTTATGCTTTTCCATTCCCTAGTACCGGTCACATGCCCTAGGTTCGGGTTGTAACACTTATTCTATTGTTTAACTTTTATAATGACTATACAACTCACTAAAATAATATTAGAAAAAATTAAAATTAAAATTTTTTTGCTAAATTATTATTTATTAAAAATGATAAATAAAAATAATTAAGTATTTTTATTATTATAAAATATAAATTTTAATTAATATCACTACCCAAACTGAAAGACACGTGAATGACATTAGAGAATGAGAATACATAAAGTAACCGAAACTCATAGTAAACTTTAAATTGTTTTCATGAAAAAGAAACAATCCTCTTAATAATAAAACCATTAATTGACAATGAAATCATAATAAGTGCAGCAAACCAAATACATAAATTAAATATTCTACAATTAGAACATCTCAAATAAGATAAAATCAGAATACAAATAATATAAGTTCTTTGATTAATTATTGCAGTATCTAGAATTCAATTGTACATTACATATCAAATAGACTTACATAATAAAGCCAGAGAAGAAGAAACCTAGCGTAGAAAAGAATGACAAATCTCAAACTTCCAAACTCCTAAAAAACATATTGAGGGGAGTTAGACCTCACTGAATAAGTTAATAAAAAAAAGTATGTAGTGTGAAAATCTCCTTTTAAAAATATACTTTATGAAAATATAAAATTTATAATTTATAATTTGAAACATTTGGTTTATTGAAATCCTCTTTTACCGAAATAAAGTATTTGAAATCATAAAATACTATATAAATATAATAAATTTTCTTAAATCATTTTTATAAGAAAACTAGGTAAAACTCTAGTCCAAAATTCACATTATTATAACCCAAAAATTTATAAATTATTAAATTAATTTCTGAGATTTGCAGTGTTAATAATTATTGTTATAATCCATATTTTTTAAATTAATTTATTTTAAAATGAAATGTGCAGTATTAATAAATTCAAAAGTTATATTTGAGTATTTTATTATTTTGTGGTTAATATTTATTATTTTATGTTTAATTATGATTTTCTACATAAATATTTATTTCAAGATTTATTATTTTGGATAATTAATTTACGTTATTTATATTTACTACTTTGAATTATATTATTTTAATAATATTTAATTTAGTGCACTATTTTTTTAATGTTATTGTTATTATTTTTAATAAATTACATTATTTGTATTGTTATTTTATGTGTTTTTATATATATATATATATATATATACACATATATAAATTAGGGTTTATTATTATTTTATGTGAGTATATTTCTTATTATTGTGTGTTATATATGTACATGTATGTGTATGTATATATATATATATATATATATATATATATATATATATATATATATATGTATGTAGTATGCATGTGTGTGGTGTAAATTTAATATTATATTATATAATATTATAAAATAAAGTTTTAGTAAATTATATTATATAGTTTGTGTAATACCCTATATATTACTTAAATAAAAAGGGTATTTTTATCAAATCATATTATTAATAATTATTTTTTTCATCATATTATATTTTATGATTGTTATTATTGTGATTATTATTATTATTTTTATTGCTATTAGTGCTATTTTAAACTATATTAAAGTCAATGTCTATATGTGTGTCTATAAACAAACAAATATATATATGTGTGTGTACATGTGCATAGAAATAGATATATGTATACATGCATATTTATAAATATATGTACATATGTATATTTATAGATATAGATGGAGGGTTTAATTATTATATATGTATGTAAATGTGTATATATATATATATATACCCTTCAGAAGCCCGAGAAGGACCCTCACCAGCATCCTCTTCCTGTCTGCCACCCATGTCCTCTCTTCCCTTCACTGTGCCGCTTTCCCCTTCGCCTGAGAACTCCATCGCCGCCGTGCGTTGAGCTTGCTGGAGTGTTGCAGTAGCTGCCTTCCTTCTTCCTCGTGAGGCAGCACCTTCTTCTCCTCGCACAGTAGCTCTGCAACCTCCCATCCTGCCCAACTTTGATCCTCTGTCCGTGCCATCTCCTTGTGGTGCCAAGCTGCCTTCGTCGTCCTCATTTCTGATGGTGGTGGCACGTCCTCTTCTTCCTCCTCAAGCTGCCTTGCCAGACAGTGAGTAATGCTCACCCTATTTCTTCCTTTTTCTTCCTTGATCTTGAATATTTTCGGTTGATTATCTAAAATAGGGTGTTTTTAGTGTAATGAGGAAGCTAATTGCTCATTTGGATTTTTTTGGGAATTATTTGAATTTTTTCAGAATTTTTGCTTGAATTTTTGTCATTTTAATTACTTGATTTTATTCTATTCTTAAGTGTAATTAGTGATTAGGTTAATTATAGTAAATTATTTTTGAGTTTGTTAATTTTATTTAGGGTTTTAGAAATTTTTGGTGTTAATTAGAGATTTATGTAAATATTAGATATTTAATGGGTAATTATGCTAATTTTAAAAATTTTGGTTAAAAAAATTTTGAAATTTTGATAAATGAGGTTATTAGTGAATATTATAAATTTTAGAACTCAAATTATAATTTTTGAGACTTTTATCCTATTTTTATAAATATTTTTTTTGGTTATGTAAAATGTGATTTTTAGGTTAAATAATATTTTTGGGAGAAATTTTTGGTTGATTAAATGTTTTAATTATATTAGGAGGATTTATTTTGAGAAAAATATTTTTTGGGATGATTAAAATAATTTTAAGGAATTATTTTAGTATTAATAGCACATTATGTAATTTGAGTATTTTAGGGGGGGTAAAAATGTAATTTTACACTAAATATGATAAAGATATATTTTAATTAGTTTTGTTAATATTTATAGGGGTTTAGACAATTTCTATAAAATTAATTGATATAATTACCTAAGTAGTGTAAAATTTTAAATATCAAATTCCCAATATATATATATATATATATATATATACATATAATACATGAAAAAGGTTTTAATTTGGATAATAATTATATTTATATTGTTGGTGACAGAATACAAATTTAATTGTTTAATTTTGAATAATTGAGATTTTATATAATTTTCATTTATTCTAGTATATATGTATGTGAAATATATATTTGAGAAATAAATATTATTAATTCTTGATATTTTTTTTGAGTTGTGATCTCGGTTGGGGCAAATTATAGTTTTGGGAGCCCGACTAGAGTGTGAATATTTGTGGATATTAGAAGTGCATTATCTATGCAGGTCTGGCTCTACCTTTGGTAGAGAGATGTCTGTTTTACAGAGGAGACTCTGTCGAAATTTTGATAGATTTTCTCGTAAAACGTGATACTCGTAAAAATTTCTACTGTTAGTTAGGTTAGATCCTGTCTGTTGAGTCTTGTCTGATTTTCCTCGAGTCAATCTGAAATTTCATTATTTTGTTGATTTTTGATTTCGATTCCTTAATCACGATTTAAAAGTCGATTGTTATTTTTCTTTTAGATCATTTCGGAGCAGAAGCCGTGAGGCCGAGGCAGACACGTGGTCGTCAGCCTTCACATTCATCCTGTAAGTAGATAGAATGATCTGTGTGTGTGTTTTAATTAACAAATGCGTGCGCTCCTATTTTAATATTGATTATATGGTTTATTTAATTTAATGTTGTTATTTAAGATTTAAACACATTTTATTTATTGAAAATCGATTTTGAGAAATTTTGGTAGAACGGGCTACTTAGTGGGCCTCACCAGGACTATATGCACATGGTAGAGATTGAGCGATGGATCCGATAATTGTATGATTAATGAATGTTAAACTGGGACGGGTTCCTCGGTAGAAGCCTTTGTTCTCGGGGACCGCCAGTGATTTGTAAGGTTAATAATGGACTAGGATGGGTGCCTCGGTCGATGCCTTTGCTCTCGGGGACCGCCAGAGCCATATATTTGAATTAAGTGAATGACTACGGCTTGGTGCCTCGGTTGATGCCTTTGCTCTCGGGGACCGGTAGTCTAGTTGGAATAAGTGGGCCCAGTTGGCCATTTAGATTTTTGAGTTTAGGGTTCTACCGAGATTTTTCAAAAGCTATACTTATACATTATAAAATTATTTTCACTATAAACATATATAGTTTTCAAAGGTTTTCAAACCGTACAGCTTTTTTTATTGACTTACTCAGTGAGGTCTGATTCCCCTCAATTTTTTTTTCAGGAGCTTGGGAGTTCGACCTCAGACTACCTTTACGCCGGATTTCTTCTTCATCGGCCATTTTATGTAGGTCATTGTAAGTTGTACGGTGTGTTAATCTAGGTTGCTGCAGTAGTATATGTACTAAGGATTTGTATGGTTTAGATATGATTGTGTAATTTATTTGTGTAAACTACGCTTATCTATAAGTATTGAATTCAATTTATAATATGAGATATTGAAACATATTTTTATTAAGCAGTTTGATAATATGTTCTGTTGTTAATTAAAGTTTAAAATATGAATGGTTTTATTTTCTTTTCCTTTAGGCTTACTATGAGTTTTGGGGGCCTTATGCCTACCCATTCCCTAGTGCCGGTCATATGCCCTCGGGTTCGGGTCGTGACAGTTTGTTAGTTAAATATGTATATACATATACCAAAAAGAAAAAAAATATGAAAAACATCATCTTCCTCCTCCCCTTCGCACGATCTCGTCCGACTACCTTCACTGCGCCTCCCTCTCTTCCGACCATCACCCACGGCCATCTCCTCCGACCATCACCCACGGCCATCTCCTCCTTCTTTCTCATCGCCGTCTAGCTAGAGGAGCAGCTCACTGGCGTCTGCATTGAAGAAGACTGAAAGTTGCCAAAAATCACCATTAAAATCGGCCAAGCTTTATCCGGCCACCATTTGATGCAATTCCGATGTTATTCTCCTCCTTTTGCACTAATGAGAACTAGTCCAAGCTTAGTTTGAGCTTTGATTTCAGTTTGATTGAGTTTTTGTTGATTTTTAGTTTTGAGTTCTAGAGTTTTGAATTTTTTTTAGCTTGATTCTTGCAAACTCCTTTTACAAATATGATTCCTAGTAGCTCAATCTACCTCTATGAATTTTTGTATGATTTTTGGAATTTATTTTGATTTTTGTGAATTTTTGAATATTTTATTAATTTTCATTAATTAATTATAAAAATTATAAATTTGGTATATTTGGGGTTATTATGAGTTAATATTAATTTTAGAGTAAAGAAAATAATTTTTGAGAATATTATATAATTTTTATGAATTTTTATAGTTTATGTCAAAATTGAATAATTAGGTTAGAGTTGGATTTTTGTTGGAATATTGGTTTAAATATGTGTTTTAATTAATATTAATAATATATATGTTGAGAAAATAATTTTTATGCATTTTTATAATTTTTAGGGAATTTTTTTAGTAATAATAGTATATTATGTATATTTTTGTATTATAGGGCTAAAAATGTAATTTTGTGCTAATTATAGCTAAATAATATATTGTAGTTCGTTTTAATAATATTTAAGGAATTAAAAGGATTTTTACAAATTATTTACTATTTTTAACTAATTAATACTAATTTTTGAAAATTATTTTCAAATAATATATTATATATTATTTTGGGTACTAAAATGGGTTTTAAACTAATTACATTATTAAAACTATATTAGTTTTAATATTAATAATATATTATATAATTATATAATATTTTATTATATAATTAAACTATTTAAGTAATTAAATGTGAATTTTATTAATTAGAATTAAATTGTGATGTTTGGTTGGGTTGTGAACTCGGTCGGGCTAAGTGTAGTATTAGAGAGTTAACCCGAGTATTGTTGAGTGTGAATACTAGAAGTGCATTTTTCTATGCAGGAATGACTCTGCCTACGATAGAGAGATGTCCGTTTTACAGGGGAGACTTTGTCGAAATTTGATAGATTTTCTCGTAAAACGTGACATCTTCCATAATTTTCTAGCATAAATTAGGATATTCCAATCTATCGAGTCTTATCCAATTTTTTCTGAGTCATTCTAGAGTCTCGTAATTTTATTAAATTCCCTTATTATTTCATAAGTATGATTTTAAAAATAAATATGTTATTTTTTTAGAGAGTACCAGAGCGAGAGCTTCTAGATTGAGGCAGACGTGCAATCGTTAACCATCTCGCTCATCTTGTAAGTTAATGAATTGATATGTGCGTGTGTTTTCTTTAAATTTGCATGCGCTCATATTTTTAGTATTGCTTACATTATCGAGACTTTTCATTGCAATGTATTTATTCATTTATTTATTTTAAAATTAGTTTTGAGAGATTTTGGTAGAACGGGTTACCTGGTGGGTTTCACCAGGACCGTGTGCACATAGTAGAGATTAAGAGATGAATCCAAAATATGTATAACTTATGGTTATAAACTGGAATGGGTGCCTTGGTGGAAGCCTCTACTCTTGGGGACCGCTAGTGATGTGGAAAGTTAAGAATAGACTGGGATAAGTGCCTCGGTGGATGCCTTAGCTCTCGAGGACCGCCAGTGCCATGTGTTTAAATTAAGTGGATGATTACGACTTGGTGCCTCAGTTGATGCCTTTGCTCTCGGGGATCGACAGTCTAGTTGGATTAAGTGGGCCTAGTTGGCCATTTATAATTGGGTTTAGGGTTCTACCGAGATTTTTCAAAAGTTGTATATGTATATATATTATAAATTATTTTTGTTACATCTATACAGTTTTCAAAAGGTTTTCAAACTGTATAGCTCTTTTATTAACTTACTCAATGAGGTCTAACTCTCCTCAATTTATTTTTTTCAGGAGTTTAGGACTTTTCTGTTAGGTTTACTTCTCTTCGCCGTGTAGTATCATCATCGGCTATTTTGCATAGGTTTACTTAGTTGTGTTGTGTTTATCTTTGTGTACTGCAGTAGAAAAACTGTTTAACTGAATATTTTATTTGGGAGTATCATGTACTTATAATATTGTGTACTGATATATTATTTGTATAACTGATGTTTATTTACTTTATGCACTATGATATTATGGTTTAAAGTATATTGAGAAAAATCAGTTTGATAATATGCATTGTACTTTAATTATTTATTGTAAGGTTTCAAAGTTTTTAAATTTCGTGTTTTCTTTTAAGGCTTACTACGGGATTCGGTAGTTTTTTGCTTTCCCATTCCCTAGTGCCGGTCACGTACCTTGGATTCGAGTCTTGAAAATTATTTTATTAAATTATAATATTTAATTATTTTATGAAATTAAATTTGAGTATTTAGTGTTGAATATTATTAATATTAATATTTTTATTATTTATGAAATCAAATTAAATTCTAGTGTTAGTATTTGTTTTATTATTTCATATCATTATTTTTTTTGAAATTAAAGTTTGAATTTTATTGTTAATAATTATTTAGTTGAGTGATTTTATTAAATTAAATTTATTGTTATATATATATTGTGGTGTGAAATTAGTGAGAGGATATTTTAAATAAAATATTATTATTTTTTTAAATTTTGTCTTTTATGCTTTTTGTAAAAAAAAAAAAGAAGGGTCAAATGTCTAGTACTTGAAACCAGCTCCCCTCACACCCCAATTTTTTTCTTTTCCTTCTTCTTTCTTTTTCTTTTCTTTTTTTTTTCTTTTTTTGGCCGGAACTTTCTTTGCTCACTGGAGATGATTCTGGCAATGACAGGAGCCAACGTTGGGCTCTTTTGGAAGCTCATCCTTCGGGCTTCTCAATCTTCAAACTGTTTCAAGTTTCAACTTTGATAACTATCTCGTTTTTGTATAATTAGTTTTTTTAATATTTTGAATTTTTGGTTAGTTTAAGCCTTTATTTAATTTTATTAACTATTTTTGCTTTGTGATTAATTGTTGTAGAGGTTGTGAGGAAGCTAAATGTGATTTTTATTTATTTTTCTAAAAATTTTGAATTTCTAGGCTTGAGGTTACTGTTCATATACTGTTATGAGCTCAGAAAAATTACATTCCTAATAAATTCTACTAATTATTTTAAGCATATTTTGTGAAGAAAGTATATTAAAATTATGTTCCGATTATTTATTATGAATTTTTGAATATTATGTAAAAATTGAATTTTTGGAAAAATTAGTATAAATTGGTAAATTTTATATTTTAACTGAAATTATTGTGAATTATTATCTTTTGGATAATTTTTCAGTAATAAATAGTATTAAAATAATTTTTATGAATTATTTACTATTTTTAGCTAATTAATAATTATTTCCGGAAATATATTCAAATAATAGTTTTATTTATTATTTTTATGATTAAATGAAATTTTAGCTATTTTTATTATATATTTGAGAAATTTAAATAATTATTGGTAATTTATGCTATTTAATTTTGAATATTTGAAAAATGGATTTTATTAATATTATTTAATTATATTTGTGATTTTATTATTTATTTTGAAAATAAATATTTTGATGTTTTTATTATTCAAATAAATTGAATTGTGGTATTTGATTAATTTTTATGAATTTTAGTGAATTATGAATTTTTATTATTATATTATTGATTTTTGTGTATATTGGTTCTTGGTTTGACAAAAAGTGTAGTTCAGGGGTCCAACCCAAGATTTGTAGTTGTTGTTGGTATTTAAAGTATTTTTTTGTGTAGGTTTGATTTTACTTTTGTAGAGAGATATTTGTTTTACAGAAGAGATTTTACCGAATTTTTGATAGATTACTTGTAAAACGTGACATCGAGTCGATTTTAGTATAGTTGTATGTTGAACTGAGTCTTTCCTTAGAAATCTAAAATTTGTAGGAACTCCATTTTTAATGTCCTTTTATTTATTTCTTTTCTTTAGCCGCGCCTCCAGTCTAGTCGATAGGTCAGGGTCAAGCCCGACTGCGCAAATAAACACATTCAACCTGGAAGTTAATAACTGAACTATGTGTAGAATATTTTATATTAAATATAAATTTATTGATTTTGATAAATGAGAGAATTTATTAAAGAATTATATTATAATAATAAAATATATTCGGATTAAATTCTCCTATTATTTGCTATAACTATATAAACATGTTTATATTAAATTTTCATATGACTAGTTAATTTTAATTTAATTTAATTTTATTGTAATTTTCTTTGTTTTATTTATTTAAAATAAACTACAGTAGAACGGACTACATGATGGATTTCATTAGGACTGTGTGTGCACCGGTAGGATTGAGATTGAGTATTGAAAGTTATGTGGCTTGGTGATACTTTGCTCTCAGACGTGATTTATATATTAGTGGGGCTAGTAGCTCGATGATGCTTTGCTCTCGGGAATCGTCAATAAATATCAGTTTAAGTAAATTGACTATGGCTGATAGCTCGGTTGATGTTTTGCACTCGGGAATCGATAGTTTTTGGATTATAAAAGAGCCGAAAGACTATTAAAATTTTGGACTAGAGTTCTACCTAGTTTTTTTAAAAAAAATGATTTAAGGAAACTTATTGTATTTTATATAGTAATTTATGATTTTTAAATATTTTATTTCAGTAAAGGGAGATTTCAATAAATTAATTGTTTTAAATTATAAATTATAAATTTTATATTTTCATAAAATATATTTTTAAAGGAGATTTTCACACTATATACATTTCTTTTATTAACTTACTCAATGAGGTCTGACTCCCCTCAAATATTTTTTTAATATCTCGGGAGTTATCAGTCAGTCCACCTACTCTACGCTGGGTTTCTCCTTCTCCGGCTATTTTATGTAGCTCTATATGATATGTACTGTTATGTATTTGAAATCTAGAAAACTACACTAATAGTAGTGACTAACTATTATGTTGTATTTTATGGATTATTACCTGTATTAAGGATTTGTACTAAAGTTAATTATTATCTTTTATCAAAGATTGTTTTAGATATCAGTTCATTTGTGTTATTTATTTTTATTTAAATATTTTATTTTAGTATTGTTTATATTTTATTGTAAATTTTCCTTAAAGCTTACTATGAGTTTTGGTTACTTTATGTATTCTTATTCCCTAGTGTCGGTCATGTGCCCTTTGGGTTTGGGTCGTGACACTAATAGCCTTTTGGCTCTTTTATATTCCAAACATTGATAGTTCCCGAGAGCAAAACATCCATTGAGCTACCAACCACAGTCAAATCACTTAAACCAATATCTACTGGCGGTTGTCGAGAGCAAAATATTACCGAATTTTTGGCCCCAGTAATATATAAATCATACCCGAGAGCAAAGTATCACTGAGCCTTATATACAATCTCACAAAATCATGCCCGAAGCAAAATATCACTAAGCCATATAAACCTCCAACACTCACTCTCAATCCTATCAGTATGCATACAATCTTAATGAAACTCATCAAATAGTCCATTTTATCGTAGTTCATTTTAAAATAAATAAAAGCAAATAAAACAAAGAAGATTACAATAAAGTAAAATAAAATAAAATAACAATTAACTAATCATATGAAAATTTAATATAAACATGCTTATATAACCATAGCAAATAATAGGAGAATTTAATTCAAGTATATTCTTATAATAATATAATTCTTTTAATAAATTCTCCCATTTTATCACAATCAATGAATTTATATTTAATACAAAATATCCTACACACAGTTCAGTTATTAATTTACTGGTTGAATGCACTCCTTTGCGCAATTGTACTAAACCTTGACCTGTCGACTCGACTGGAGGCATGGTTAAAGAAAAGAAATAATAAAAATGAAATTAAAAACGGAAATCCTATAAATTCTAGATTTCTAAGGACATACTTGATTAAGAACATGACTTTACTAAACTTGACTCGATGTCATATTTTACGAAAAATCTATTGAAAATTTGGCACAGTCTCCTTTGTAAAATGAATATCTCTCTGCACGAAATAGAGCCATTCCTGCAGGGAAAAAACACTACTATATACCATACAGTACCACACTCGGATCGTGCTCCTAAACTCCATACAAATTCCCAACCGAGATCAACAACAACACTATCACAAAATATATATAAATTATGAAAATATATAACAAAATATTTATAAAAATTAATTAGACTAATTAAATAATAAATTTTTTTAATTATCAATATATACAAAACTCATTTAACATAATAATATCTATACTTAAAAAATTATTATTACTTATAAAATTTAAAAAAATTCATAAAAATATATTTTAACACTAAATATAATTAAATCAATCAAATAATTAAATATTATGATATTTATATACATTCATTTTATTTCTGAAAATTATTATTAATTAGCTAAAAATAGTAATTAATTCATAAAAATTATTTTAATACTACTTATTACTTAAAAATAATCTAAAACATAATAATTAACAATAATTTCAATTAAAATATAAAATTTAATAATTTATACTAATTTTTTCAAAAATCTAATTTTTACATAAACATTCAAAAATCCATAATAAAAATTCATTATGCAATTTCAACAAACTTTCTTTATGAAATATACTTAAAATAATTAAATTCATAAAGCTTCCTTTAAACCTCTTTAATTAAAATCATTATTAAAATATACATAAGCTATTTAAATAATCCAAATATATAATAAAAATATTAAATAACTTATTTTTAAGCTTTTAAAAATAATAAATATTTTCCAAAATTAACTAAAAATTACCATTTATTCATAAAAACTATTTTCTAGACTTTAATACTTAAAATCAGTATTGAACATGATAAATAACCTTAATTTCAATTAAAATTCAAGTAATTAATAAAATACCATAATTTCTCTAAAAAAAACATATTACACATAATATTTAAAAATTTATATCTTAAATTCCACAACTAATTTCACAAAACTTCCTGAACAAAGTTTAATCTACACAATTTATTGTATTTTTTAAAAAATAGTTATTCCTGCATTTATTTCAAGGTTGACATTGTTCATTCACCGATATTTGAGTGAGAGCCAATAGATCCTCACTAAAAATATAACACTTGGATGAAAAAATTATACCAAAATGTTCAAAATAATTAGGGGAACACATTTCTAGCCTCAAATGCACAAAAAAAAAAAAACACTGAATAAAAAGATTGGAAAAATATAAGAGAAATTACCTAAAAATTCATAGGAAATTCAAATGACCAAATTAGGATACAAGACTGGTGGCTATAAACTCTTGGGAAGATGACCAATAAGCTGATAGTGACGGTCAGAGCTGAACAACGACGATGACGACATTCCGACGATCATAAATTGGACAGAATATTCAGTGGCAATTCTGGAAATTTCTGCACCATTTTTGCTCAAACAAAAGCCACAAATGTGAAAAGGATATTGAGAAGTAGCTACAATTAAAATTTTGTGTCGATAGGAGGTCATTTGAGGGTTGAACGGAGCAAATGAAAAATATGAGTATCAAAGAGGTAATTTGCCACCTCAAATGTCTTTTTCCCAACAGTCTCCCTCTCTTCCTACTGCAACAGACCAAATTCTTCGTTTTAAAAAGAATATGGACACCACGTGTTCATCACATGATGGTCCTTTTTTCTTTTTTACTCTAACTCAACTTTATATATATATATATATATATATATATATATATATATAGACATATACACATTTTAAGTCCAATAATAATAATAATAACAATAATAATAATTATAGTAATAAAATAGAATAACAATATTAATAACAACAATAATAAAAAAAATAATAACAATAATTATACTAACAACAAGATAATAATAATAATAATAATAATAATAATAATAATAATATAATAATAATAATAATAATAATAATAATAATAATAATAATGATACACAAAAGTACAATAACAATATTAGTAATAATAAAATAATATAACAATAATAATAATATCAATAACAAAAAAAATTTTGGGTTATTACAGCCTTCCCCTCTTAAAAAAAATTCATCATCGAATTTTAATAAACACAAGATATAAAGTTTTCACTAAATAAAAGATACGGGTATGTCTCTCGCATTACTGCCTCGACCTCCCATGTACAGTTTCAACGGTGTGATTGCTCCAGAGCACCTTCACCATAATAATCTCCTTAGTATGAAACTGACGAACTTGGCGATCCACAATCGCCACAGGATACTCCCCATATGACATATCTTCACTGAGCTCTACTGTTTGAGGCTGCAGAACATGTGAAGGATTGAAAATATACTTCCTTAACATTGATACATATAACATTGAGTAGATTCAAGATAATTCAGGTGGTAACACCAATCTATAAGCCACCTCTCTAACTCTCGAACGTATCTCGAATGGTCCAATGTATCTTGGAGCTAGTTTACCCTTTTTACTAAATCTCATCACCCCTTTCATTGGAGAGACTTCAAGCACACTATATCTCCAATTAAAAAGGATACATCCTTTTTCTTCGGATCCATATAACTCTTCTATCTGCTGAAGGCTGTCTTTAACCTTTGTTGGATGATAGGGACTTTCTCTGAAGTCACTTGCACCAATTTCGATCCTGTCAGTTGTCTTTCTCCAATTTTCTTGCATAAAGGCAATCTACACTTCCTACCACATAATGCTTCATATGGTGCCATCTTGATACTTGCATGATAATTGTTGTTGTATGCAAATTCAATTAATGGTAAGTGTAAATCCTATTGACCACCAAAGTCCATTATACACATCCTCAACATATCCTCTAATGTTTGAATAGTCCTCTCTGACTGACCATTTGTTTGAGGATGAAATATTGTGCTGAAGTCAAGTCTAGTACCCAGAGCCTTCTACAATTCTTACTAAAAGACTGAAGTGAAAGTGGCTTCTCTGTCACATACTATACTTACTGGTACCCTATGGAGACAGACAATTCTATTAACATACAATCTTGTCAATTTGTCAGTGGAGTATGTCTTTTTAATTGGTAGAAAGTGCGTTGACTTAGTTAGCCTATTAACTATCACCCATTTAATATCATATCCACTTGATGTGCGAGGTAAACCAGAAACAAAGTCCTTCACAATCATGTCCCACTTCTACTCTAGGATGGGAAACTATTGCAACAATCCCAAAGGTCTTTGATGTTGTAATTTCACTTGCTAACAAGTGAGACACTTGGACATAAATTCTACAATATCCCTCTCCATCCCATTCCACTAATATATGTCTTTCAAATCATAATACGTTTTGGTAGAACCTGGGTGAACATTATAAGTAGAAAAATGAGCTTCCTCCATGATCTTTTTTCTCAAATCATCTATATCTGGCACACACAACCTAGTGCCTAAGCACAAAATGCCCTCACTATTGATTATAAAATCTCAAGACTGGCCTTATTGTACCTTCAACCTTATCTTCTGTAATTATGGGTTCCTTCTTTGCGTTGCTTTAACTCTATCTAAGTACATAGAATATACTCTGAATTGAGCTAAAAGAAATTTCTTGGTTACCTTCAATTGCAACCCCTAATGCAACTCTTTAATAATTGATCTCCTTCCTAAGCTAATGTGAGATAGACTTCCCGCTAACTTCCTACTTAAAGCATCAGCTACCACTTTAGCCTTACCTGGATGGTAAAGAATAGAGTAATCATAATCTTTCAAGAGTTTCATCTATCTCCTTTGCCTCAAATTCAAATCTCTTTGTTGAAAGATGTAGATCTCACAATTCACACTGTACAAGTAATGCCTCCAAATCTTTAAGGCAAACACTACAATTGCCATCTCCAAATCATGAGTAGGATAGTTCTGTTCATGCTTCTTTAGCTGATGTGAAGCGTAAGCAACTACCCTAACGTTCTACATCAAAACACACCTTAATCCTACTCGAGAAGCATCATAATATACAAAATACCCTTCATTTCCTGAAGGTAGAGTCAACACTAGAGCTGAAGTCAATCTATCTTTAAACATTTGAAAACGCTCCTCACACTTGTCTATCCACACAAACTTAGCATTCTTTTGGGTCTACCTTGTTAAAGGTGTAGCTATTTTGGAGAAATCCTTTACAAATCTCTTATAATGGCTAGCTAAACCCATAAAAACTCCTTACTTCTGTCACTGTTGTAGGTCTCAACCACTCTGTAATAGCTTTTATCTTCTTTGGATCCACTTGTATGCCATCTCTCGACATCACATGGCCTAAGAATGCTACTTGATCTAAAAAAACTCATATTTAGAGAACTTGGCATATAATTGGTGCACTCTCATAGTCTGAAGAACAAATCTCAAATGCATAACATGCTCTTCTTCACTCTTGGAATACACTAAAATATCATCAATAAAAGACTATTATAAATCAATCCAAGAATGGCCTAAACACCTTATTCATCAAGTCTATAAAGGCTGCTGGGCCATTAGTCAACCCAAAGGACATCACAAAAAATTCATAATGGCCATATCTCGTTTGAAATGTAGTCTTGGGTATATCTCCACTTCTAATCCTTAACTGATGGCACTTTGATCTTAAATCAATCTTGAAAAAATACTGAGCTCCTTGAAGCTGATTAAATAAATCATCAATCCTTAGAAAAGGATACTTGTTCTTGATGGTGACTTTGGTTAATTGTCTATAGTCGATATAAAGTCAAAGATTACTATCTTTCTTCTTCACAAACAGCACTGACACACCCCAAAGAGACATGTTGGGTCTAATGAAGCCCTTATCAAGTAACACTTATAATTGATCTTTAAGCCCTTTAAACTTTGTAGGCACCATTCTATAAAGTGTCATAGAGATAGGATTTGTACCTGGTACAACATCTATATAGAATTCTATCTCTTTTCCTACTGGTAGGCTTGGTAGCTCTTCAGGGAAAACATTTAGAAATTTGTGCACAACTGGTACTTTCTCAACCACTCCCTTATCTTCCTTTGTATCTTTAACCACAGTCAAATAGCTTTGACACATCATCCTAAACATATTTATAGCTGTGATTATATAAATAAGATTTTTAGGCATTAAACTTTTGTCACCTCTAAATTGAAATTCCATATAACCATCTATATCCTCTAATAATATTCATATCTTATCCTTGTCTATAACTCAATTGTGTTAATAAAATTCAAAGCATCACTTGTTCCATCAAAATGAATTGTACCCAAAGTAGAGTACCCAAGTGTTGTATTAGCGTTTGACATCTCTTGATTCATCTATTAAAAGATCTTTTAAACAATTAAAATGCTTGGTTAAATGCTACCAAGCCCTCATTAACCTTGGCTATCCCAATCATAAGTGCTTCAAGTTCTAATTTGAAATTGTCTGCTCCATTTACAGTAAATGCTCTGGCCTTTGAGTTATAGCTACCTCTGACCTACCCCTATACTAGACATGTGAATAAGGGTTAATACTTGAATCAAAATTCAACTTGAAAGGACTACTTATTATCATATGCTATCTTAATAGTTGAAGTAGTTCACGTTCATCTCATTTGAAAAGATATGGAAACCAACAAGATTCAAAACATGAAATATACGCGAAAATGACATACATGAGAATTTCTAGAAATAATAATGACAATAATTGACATTTGTCAACCTAATCACTGTAGTAGTTTAAGAAAAGACATATTCCAATGACCCAAGGATCAATTAAAAAACCATTAACTCTGATACCAACTTTGTCATGACCCGAATCGAAAGGTACGTGATCGACATTAAAGAATGAGAATACATAAAGTAACTGAAACCTATAGTAAGCCTTAAATATTTTTTTGCGAAAAAGAAACAATACTCTTAATAATAAAACCATTACTTGACAATGAAATCATAATAAGTGTACCAAACCAAATGCATAAATCAAATATTTTGCAATTACAACATCTCAAGTTAGATAAAATCAGAATACAAATAATATAAGTTCTTTGATTAACTACTACAGTATCTAGAATTCAGTTATACAATACATATCAAATAGACCTACACAATAAAATCGGAGAAGAAGAAACTCGGTGTAGAAAAGATGGAAGAATGTCAAACTTCTGAACTCTTGAAAAATATATTGAGAGAAGTCAAACCTCATTGAATAAGTTAATAAAAGAAATGTATGTAGTATGAAAATCTCCTTTTAAAAATATACTTTATGAAAATATAAAATTTATAATTTATAATTTGAAACATTTTATTTATTGAAATCCTCTTTTATTGAAATAAAATATTTGAAATCATAAAATACTATATAAATATAATAAACTTTTTTAAATCATTTTTATAAGAAAACTAGGTAGAACCCTAGTCCAAAATTCTAATAGTCTTTCGACTCTCTTATAATCTAAAGACTGCCAGTTCCCAAGAGCAAAACATTCGCCGAGCTACCAGCCATAGTCAAATCACTTAAACCAATATTTGTTGGCAGTTCTCGAGAGCAAAACATCACTGAGCTACCGACCCAGTAATATATAAATTATGCCCGAGAGCAAAACATCATCGAGCCTTATATACAATCTCACAAAATCATACACGAAAGCATAGTATCACTAGGCCATATAACCTCCAACACTCACTCTTAATCCCATCGGTGTGCACACAGTACTAATAAAACCCATCATATAGCCCATTCTACCGTAGTTCACTTTTAAAATAAATAAAAGTAAATAAAATATGGAAGATTAAAAAAAATAAAATAAAATAATAATTAACTAATCATATGAAAATTTAATAGAAACATGCTTATATAACCATAGCAAATAATAAGAGAATTTAATCCAATTATATTCTTATAATAATAGAATTTTTTTAATAAATTCTCCCATTTTATCACAATTAATAAATTTATATTTAATATAAAATATCATACACATAGTTCAGTTATTAACTTACTAGTTGAATGCGCTTCTCTACACAGTCGACCTGTCGACTCAACTGGAGGTGTGGCTAAAGAAAAGAAATAAATAAAAATGGTATTAAAAATGGAAATCCTATAAATTCTAGATTTTTAAGGAGAGACTCGATTAAAAATATGACTATACTAAACTTGACCCAATTTCATGTTTTAAGAGAAATCTACTGAAAATTCGGTAAAGTCTTCTCTGTAAAACGGACATCTCTCTACGCTAGGTAGAACCATTCCTGCAGGGAAAAAACACTACAATATACCACACAATATCACACTTAGATCAGGTTCCCAAACTCCACACAAATTTCCGACTGAGATTAACAACAACACTACCATAAAATATTTATAAATTATGAAAATATATAACAAAATATTTATAAAAATTAATTAGACTAATTAAATAATAATTTTTTTTAATAATCAATATATATAACACTCATTTAACATAATAATGTCTATACTTAAAAAATTATTATCACTTATAAAATTCAAAAAAATTCATAAAAATATATTTTAACCCTAAATATAATTAAATCAATCAAATAATTAAATACTATGATATTTATATACATTTATTTTATAATTAGCTAAAACTAGTAATTAATTCATAAAAATTATTTTAATACTACTTATTACTCAAAAATTATCTAAAACATAATAATTAACAATAATTTCAATTAAAATATAAAATTTACTAATTTATACTAATTTTTCCAAAAATCTAATTTTTACATAAACATTCAAAAATTCATAATAAAAATTCCATATGCAATTTCAACAAACTTTCTTCACAAAATATATTTAAAATAATTAAATTCATAAAGCTTCCTTTAAACCTCTTTAATTAAAATCACTATTAAATATACATAAGCTATTTAAATAATCCAAATATATAATAAAAATATTAAATAACTTATTTTTAAGCTTTGAAATTATAATAATAAATATTTCCCAAAATTAACTAAAAAATACCATTTATTCATAAAAACTATTTTCTAGACTTTAATACTTAAAATCAGTATTGAACTTGATAAATAACCTTAATTTCAATTAAAATTCAAGTAATTAATGAAATACCATAATTTCTCTAAAAACACATATTACATATAATCTTTAAAAATTTATATCTTAAATTCCGCAACTAATTTCAAAAAATTTCCTTAATAAAGTTTAATCTACACAATTTATCGTATTTTTTTAAAAAAAATAGTTTCATGTATTTATCTCGGGCTCGACACTGTTCATTCACCGATGTTCGGGTGGAACCCACTGGATCCTCACTGAAAATATAACACTTGGATGAACAAATTATATCAAAATGTTCAAAATAATTAGGAGAACACATTTCTAGCCTCAAATGCACCAAAAAAAGCACTGAACAAAGAGATTGAAAAAATATAAGAGAAATTACCTAAAAATTCTTAGAAAATTCAAACGACCGAGTTAGGATGCAAGACTGGTGGCTATGAACTCCTGCGAAGATGGCCAATAAGCAGGTAGTGATGGTCAGAGCTAAACAGTGATGACGGCGACATTCTAATGATCACAAAATGGATAAAATATTCAGGGGTAATTCTAGAAAATTTTGCACCATTTTTGCTCAAACGAAAGCCACTAATACATAAATGATGTCGAGAAGTAGCTATAGTTAAAGTTTTGTGTCGATTGGAGTCGTTTGAGGGTTGAACAGAGTAAAGAAAAATATAGATATCAAAGAGGTAATTTGCCACCTCAAATGTCTTCTTCCAAATGCTCTCTCTCTTTTCCTACTATAGCAGGCTAAATTCTTCTTTTAAAAAAGAATATAGACACCACATGTCTATCACATGGTAGTCCTTTTTTTTTTTACTCTAACTTAACTTTATATATACACACACACACACATTTTTAAGTAAAAAAAAAAATAAATAATAATAACAATAATAATAATGCTAAAATAGAATAACAATATTAATAATAGTAATAGTAATAAAAATAATAATAAAAATAATTATACTAACAACAAGATTTCAACAACAACAACAACAACAACAATAATAATAATAATAATAATAATAATAATAATAATAATAATAATAATAATAATAATAATGACACCCAAAAGTACAATAACAATATTAGTAATAATAAAATAAAATAACAATAATAATAATTGATACCGCCTATATATATTCCTATTTAATTAAAGGGTTTTTTGTTTTCTGAATAGGGTTACTCGGACAGGGAAGGTAGCAAAATCCGTTCATGGAAAGGACTTTACCTCAAAGAGGATTTCTAAGCAAAGAAGGAATACTTTCCTACTAGGATTAGGATTCCTATCTCACAAGGAATCCTACTCCTTTCAGGTTTAAGCATCACTATAAATAAGACCCAATATCTCTCATTCTGGATCATTTCATTTTTTTATATTCTAATTATTCATTGCTCTTTATACAAACTCTCTTTCTGTTCTCTGACTTAAGTATCATAGTGTTTATGAGGACCCTCCCACCTCTCACCTTGCCCTTTGTTCATTGATTGTAGGGTCTTAAGCTCAAGAGTTCTGAAAATAAGTTATCAAGTGGCGTCATTTGTGGGAACTCTTGGGAAAAGCCATTCATATACCTGCTAAGCTAAAGACATCCACACCATGACTTATAGCCCACTACCAACTTCGACTCCTAAAACTAACATCAATCCTTCTGCACCCATTCCTTCGACTGATCTCTCAACCCCTTTCCCAATAATTGTGCTTCCAACCACTTTTCAATATGCCAGAACTTCGTCTGGGCATACACATTCACTCCCTGACAACACCCAGAGATGCCCAGCTTCGGGTACAAACTTTCCACTTTACGCTTCTTTACAACACCATCATCGTTCAATACCCTTTATACCTTTTTTGAGTTTAATAGACACACTAGTAATTACCACACCAAAGTTGAACACTATAAACCAAACATTCAACCTCAACCAAACCAACAAGGAAGTTATGATACAAAATATCCAAGCGTTAAATGCTTTAATACAAAGTGGGAATTCTGAACCAGCTCAAATTGATAATAACATGACACCTCGACAGGCATCAGAGACAAGCAAGGGAAAGGGTAAAGCACCCGAAGGGGAATGCAGTTCAATAATTTTAGCCCTTGATGACTCAAAGTTAGCTCAAAAAGTTGAGGAGGTTATACACAATGCCCGTACAAAACCAAGAAAGGAGGATGAATGCATTATGGACAGTAGAACCCCATTTATAAAAAGGATAATTCAGATGGAGATCCTTACTAAATTCAGAATCCCACTACTTGATCAGTATGATGAGACGGGAGATCTCGTCAACCACATATCGACGTTTAGAGCAAGGATGTTACTCCAGAATATGAATAATGGAATCATGTGTAGAGTCTTCCTAAGCATACTCATAAAGAATGCCTGAAAGTGGTTTCATCGACTCTTAGAGAATTTCATCACTTCTTTTGAGGATCTGGTAGAGTAGTTTTATACTAGGTTCATCACTAATATTCCCCCAACCAAAGACATCAGCGATCTTTGGATGTGTCGACAAGAAGTCAATGAGTCTCTATAAGTTATCTTGATCAGTTTAATAAAATAACTATGCAGATCGAAAGCCTTATTGATGAAGTTGCCATAGAAGCTTTGAAAAATGGCACTAGACTCGGAAAGCTTAAAGAAAAGATAATGACTAACGAACTGGGCACCTTAGCGGAAGCAATGGCAATGGCAGTCAGAATGATAAAGATGGATGAAGATAGAAGGATGCAAAAGGAGGAGGAAAAGCCACTAGCCAAAGATGAAAGACTAAGACCTAAATGAGCAAGCTTCTCAAAAATAAATTTTAGAAACCTGGCAGAGGGATTTGATAGGGAAGCAAATAGATACACACCTCTGAACACCTCTCAATCCAGAATTCTCATGTGGGTCAGGCAGAATGGTGTTGGAATCACCCCAGTTAAGAGAATAAGCTCCAGCCAAAGATCCACATAAGATAGGGGAAAATACTATTAGTATTATTGAGAATACGGGCATAACACAGAG